>PVJC01045581.1:0-13644 GCA_004026665.1 Murina feae | reverse complement strand
GGCAGGGGGTCGGTGGCCTGCTTGGCAACTGTCCAGGCCCTTGGCGGGGCATCAGGGAGCGGGTAAGAGGTGGCAGGGGGTCGGTGGCCTGCTTGGTGGGCTTCCCAGACCCCTTGCAGGGCACCAGGAAGTGGGAAAGCAAGGTGGCGGGCCACGGAGTGGGAAAGAGGTGGCACGGGGTCGGCGGCCTGCTTGGTGGGCTTCCCAGGCCCTTTGCGGGGCATCGGGGAGCAGGTAAGAGGCAGCAGGGGGTCAGTGGCCTGCTTGGTGGGCTTTCCAGGCCCTTTGCAGGGGCCAGGGAGCGGGAAAGCAAGGCTGCAGGGGCCGGGGTCCTGCTTGGCAGCTCCCAGACCCCTTGGTGGCACTGAGAAGTGGGAAAGGAAGGCTGCAGAGGACGGGTGAGAGGGAAAGAGTTGGAGGCTTGCTTGGAGGCTTCCCAGGTCCCTTCTGGGGATCGGGGAGCAGGAAAAGGCTGGCCTGACCACGAGGCAGGGTTTTCCCTGCTTTCTGGTGGATGGAGAAAGATGGGCAGTAGGCAAGCTTGGGAGGCAGGCAGCACCCAGCCCTGGTCACAGCTCAAAAAAGAGAACAACATGCAGGGGAGGGCAAGAGTCTGAGAGATCAACATAGAGGGGGTGCCTGCTCCAAGCCTCTACGGTGTGCCTGAGGGCAGGCCCCCAGCTGGTAGACACACACAGGAGAACTGCTCCGAGCCTCAGATGCGGCTGGGGGCAGGTCCCCAGTGGTGACACACACACACATACACACACACACACAAAAGGCGCCTGGCAGACTGGGGCCATCATAGGACATCCACTGAGGGGTCCCAGACTGTGAGAGGGCACAGGCTGGGCTGAGGGACTCCCTCCACCCCGAGTGCCCAAATTTTTGTGTACCGGGCCCCTAGTTTTTAAATATTTTGAGATGATAAATCTATTGATATATTTTTATGTCTTATGTTTTTGTGGGATGTTTTTATTGTTTGGTGTGTGTGTGTGTGTGTGTGTGTGTTTACACTTATATTCTAAGTAAATTTTATTTTGGAAAATTCCAATCTTATCTTAACCAAAACAAGGGACAAAAGTAATTGTCCATCTGAAATCTAGGAGAGAGATCTCATCAAGGCACGAGTTAGCGGCAGTGCCTATCTGTCTCTAAAAAGAGACAGATGAAGCTAGGGGATTATAGTAGGGGCCCATTAAGGACCAGAACATTAAGAAATGATGACTTATTTTTGCCCACCTGAAATATTGCTTTATGCCTTTCTTCTCTACTTCCCCTTCTGGAAAAGCTCCCAAATAAGAGCTAAATCGCTTTCTAACATGGTCTCCTTTTTGGAGCAGTTTTATAAGGAATAAGTGATTGAATAAGCATTCTCTGGGGAAGACCGTTAATGATCGTCTGTGCTCCTCAGTACAATAAGTAAAGGGATTCAAGTAAACAGGAAGAGCCAGTTGCTCAAATGTGCTAATAATTTGTAAATGATACTTAAAACACTAAATGCAGAATAAAGAACCATTACATTCAGACAGTTTGCCATGGATGTTGATTCACGTAACTAGAGGAAAGTGAGACCAAGGGGAAACCAAGACCTGTACAGAGTTGGGTCATGCTGTGTCGAATGTAGGGGCCGGAATTCATTAGTCCTAGTACCTAGTCCAGTTCCTGTCTGTATCATGCTGTCTTCTTTTTTCTCTCCAAAGAATAATCATAAAATTATAGACTGTCATTGCTGGAAAGGAACTGGTTCCTTATTTTAGAGATCAGAAACCTAAACCCATAATTTTAAAATCACTTAATGGTCATCCCTGGGCCATAACTCAAACACCCTAATTTTCAGACCAGCACTTTCTTGGTTTCTGTGTCATCACTAGTCATGGAAGTTTGTGTTCACAAAACTAATGATATAAAGTTTCTGTTGGACTTTTCGGGGCTGCTTTGTATGGTTTACCTATAATGGTCATTTAAACTTAAACTTTAACCAATTTCTATGCAATTGGGATTTGCATTAGTGAGTAGTATATTCAAGGGTTAAAGAAATCTTTGTTTATGTTTCCCTAAAGATTTTTTTTTAATGAAGAGGATAAAATAGCAATCTAATTTACAGCATCCTTGAAATGTTTGGGAAACAATCCTCCAGGAACTAGATTTTAATGACTACTTAACATGAGTTGATGATTATCAACACTGTGATCTTTTCATTTCCTTTGTTAAGATCACTCATCTCTGCTTTGAGTTTAAGGATTTTCATTTGTTATTAGTATCCAAATTATCAGCAGGGACCAATAAAATTTAATTAATCAAAAAAGTGTTAGTTCTCTTTTCTCTGCTAATTACTCCTTGAAGTTACATCACTCTAAGAGACTCTTTTTAGCATGCTACTTTGTGTATTCTATGGTATTTAGTCTTCCATTCTTAATTCCATTTGGGTCTAAATTGGTAAGTCTTCAGTGACTGCCAGTATGTGTCCCTGAGGACAAGAAGTGAGCCTGTGATGAACGACTAGTCCAAGGATCCCCATGTACCCACATTCCAGCCAGCAGGCCACTTGCTGGTTGCTGAACCTACCATGCATTGTCATCCCTCTTTATTTTGGCTCACGCAGTATTCTGCCTTTGTAATCTCCCCTCTTCTTTATCTTCTTGAACATAAACTTCAGAACCATATCTCCATATGTCAGTGCCCTTGAGAAGCCTTTCTCCCAAACCCTGAGTTTACATTTGCATATTTTCCCTCTAGGGTCTTATAACACTTCGTTCATACTTCAAAGACAGACCGACCTGCAATAGACTCCTCATCCTTCTGTGTACTAGTCCTGCCATGCACTAGTTTTGTGATTTGGGGCAAGTGAATAAACCTCTCTGAGACCTGGTTAAATTTCGTTTATGAAAAGGGAACCCTACTGAAACTTATCCCATACAGTTCTGAGGATAAATGAAATGCCCTAAAAAGCAGAAAGCTCAGAACCTAGTACAGAGTTAGATACACCATCACTTTATGGATAATTACATGTTAATCTTAGTCATCTTTGTAAATCCTATGTACTCAGTCCAGTACTTTGCCTATAGAAAATGCTCATTAATACATTACCTTGAATTGAAGAGTTGGGATGGCAATCATGAATAGAACCCTCAACTGGCTTTTTATATTCAACTAGAGGTCTGGTGCACAAAATTTGTGCACCAGAGGCGTGGAGGGAGGGGGATGTCCACTCAGCCCAGCTTGCACCCTTTCCAATCTGGAAACCCTTAGGGGATGTCTGACTGCCAGTTCAGGCCCAATCCTTGGGATTGGGCCTGAACTGGCAGTCAGATATCCTTCTCACTATCTAGGAACACTGGCTCCTAACTGCTTACCTGCGTGCCTGCCTGATTGCCCCTAACCACCTATGCATGCCAACCTGATCACCCCTAACTGCCCCCCACCAGCATGTTTGCCCTTTACTGCCCCCCATGCCAGCCTGGTCACCCCTCACTGCCCCATGCCAGCTTGGTTGCCCCCAACTGCCCCCCTGCTGGCATGGTCACCCCTAACTGCCCCCCTCTGCCAGCCTGGCCACATCTCACTGCCCCCTCCCCGCCTGCCTGGTCGCCCCATGCAGCCTTCTGTTCAGTCATTTGATCATCCCTCACTACCCCCCTGCCAGTCTGGTCACCCCACACAGCCTGCTGCTCAGTCATTTGGTCATCCCTCACTAACCCTCTGCTGGCCTGGTCACCCCCAACTGTCCCCCCTGCTAGCCTGGTCACCCTTCACTGCCCCTCTCTGCTGGCCTGGTTGCCCCACTCAGTCCGTTTGGTCGTCCGTTTGGTTGTTTTGAATGTGACAGCCCCTGGCTCTTTATATATTTAGACTAGAGGCCCGATGCATGAAGATTCATGCAAGAATGGGCCTTCCTTCCTCTGGCTGCCGGCACCACCCTCACTCCGACACAAGCATCCCACCCCACCCCCAGCCATTTGGTGCCTGAGTATGCACACTAACCCATCATCTTTGTTGGGTTAATTTGCATACTCACTCCTGATTGGCTGGTGGGTGTTGCAAATGTATGGTCAATTTGCATCTTTCTCTTTTATTAGTGTAGACTAGGGGCCCGGTGCACAAAAATTTGTGCACTCGCGGTGGCGGGGGTGGGGTTTCTCAGCCCGGCCTGTGCCCTCTCGCAGTCTGGGACCCCTCTAGGAATGTCCACCTGCTTGTGTGCCTGACCCGCCTGGGTTAGGGGCCGATGTCTGTTTGCAGACTAGCCAAGCTCCCCAGTGGGGAGCCTCACCCCATGGGGGTGTGGCAAACCTGGGTGAGGGGCTGAGGGCAGTTTTCAGGCTGGCCACAGCCCCTTCAGGGTTCAGGTCTCTACTGGGGTGACTTGCCAGCCTGGGAGAGGGGCTGAGGGCTGTTTTCAGGCTGACCACAGCTCCCATTGACCCTTGGGGCCATCCTCCTGGGAAGCGATCCGGTGGCCATGGCACACATTGGGAGGCTTAAGGCCTCCCTGCGTGTGCCCCTGGCGACCCCATGGCTTCCCAGGATGGAGCCTTGGGGCCAGCTGGCTGGTCCCGCCCCCGGGCTTCCGCCTGGGAAGCGATGGGGTGGCCGTGGCACATGCGGGGATGCCCCTGGCCACCCAATGGCTTCCCAGAACGGAGCCTCGGGCCAGCCGGCTGGTCCTGCCCCCAGGCTTCCGCCTGGGAAGCGATGGGGTGGCAGTGGCACACTCGGGGAGCCCCGGAGGCCCATGTGTGTGCCCCGCAATGATCGATCCCAGGCCGCAGCCTCTTCCCGCCCTGCTCCTCCCACCCACAGCTTCGGCCACTGGCCTGCTTGCTCTTCCCATCCTGCACTACGGCTGGACCATGTGTGCGGCCTCTGCCATCTTGGCTAGGCTAATTTGCATATTGTCGCTCTGATCGGCTGGTGGGCATGGCTTACCTGTCCCGAAGAGATGGTTAATTTCAATATTATGCTTTTATTGGTTTAGATAGGTACAGTTAAGAGCACATTTGACTATTAATTGAGAATAATTGGAGAAGCAATTAACATGAATTTTTGGTTTTTAGATAAGGGTTTAAATGTTTGTCTTATGTAGAGAAAACTTCTATTGTAATAGTTCTTCTTTTTATACTTCTTCTGCTGAGTTAGTGGCAAAAGCAAGAGGACTTGGGGCGGGGGGGGGAGATGATAACATTTACATTAGTTTCTCATTTCTTCCTAAAATCATCTTTGTGAAGTTACATGATGTGCACCCTGGTCCTCCTTTTAGTATAGCACTACTGAGGTGCAGGGTGCTATTGCAGAACCAAGACTGGCCAATCTCTCAATTTCATCTCTGTGGTGTTTCTTGAAATTTAGTTATTCATTGAGCAAGATAATCCAACCAATACCCTGGGGTAAGCATAGGTTCTAGCGATGTTTCACTAGTAGAAATTACAGTTTAAAGGGATTCGGTCATGCCATTATCTCACACCCCTTATAACCAACACATGTAGTTCTACAACTTAGATGGCAAGGCTAACTCTTGCAAGAGAATATTGTCTTTTCTGTTTGAAGCCCCCTCTTATGGGGTTCAAACTGTCATTATCACTCTAGTTTTGCCAATGAGCCTACACAGTCATTCATATGCTCCCACTTCAACTTTATCTTTGCCTTCTTCAGTCCATCACTTTTCTCAGATAGTAGCAGATGGAGCTTTGAAACATGCATTGATTCTCTTTGCTTCTTAATTCTTTGAAGAAATAATGAATATTAACTTATTTATAAAAGTAACCCTTAATTGTTATTTAAAATTCCAATCAGTACTTAAACAAGGAGTTTAAGAAAATCATCCAAAAACCCTGCACCATGGGGGAAAAATCTGCATAAACATTTGATGAACACAATTCCAGTTATATTCTTGCATTCTCTCTCTCTCTCTCTCTCTCTCTCTCTCTTTCTCTCTCGATAACAAGAGAGAAAGTTTTCACAAATATGGGTTTATTTTATACATACTGTACTATTTTAATTAGAATTTTTAATGATATAATTAAAATTTTACATGTATTTGTATAAAAATAATACAGAAAATCTCATATACTCTCCAATTTTCTTCAGTGGTTGCATTTTGCAAGATTGTATACAGTAGTCTCCTTTTATCTGCAGGGCATACATTCCAATACTGCCCCCCCCCCCCCGCCGCCAGTGGATGCCTGAAACCTTGACTAGTATTAAACCCTATATGTACTATGCTTTTTCCTATACATACATACCTATGATAAAGTGTCATTTATAAATTAGGAACAGTAAGAATGAACACCAATAACTAATAGTAAAATAGAATAATTATAAAAATACTAGGGGCCTGGTGCACAAAAATTTGTGCACTTGGGGGGTGCGGGTCCCTCAGCCCGGCCTGTGCCCTCTTGCAGTCTGGGACACCTCGGGGGTGGGGGGATGTCCACCTGCTGGCATGCCTGGACAGCCTGGGTGAGGGGCTGAGGGCCATTTTCAGGCTGCCCACAGCCCCTTCAGGGTTCGTGCACTGGGGGGTGGGAGGGCTGGTGAGTGCAGGCCTGGACGTTTCCCACCGGAGGCCCCACGATTGCACACGCCTGGTGGGCCCCCACCGCTGAGGGGACACACCTGGCGCAGAACTGGGTGGTGAGCCAGAGGCAGACACTGGTGCAGGATCCCTCGGTGGGGCCCTGCTGCTGAGCAAACACACCCGGGGTGGAGCCAGGCAGCTAACTGACTTCGAGTTCTCCATACTGTGAAGCAGATGCTCCCGCACACCCTGTGGAGGCTCCTGGGGGGTGGATGAAGGTAGTGAACCGTGGATGGGTCCTCCCACATGCCCCCGAGGATGCCCCCGGGGCAGAGCCAGGCTGCGGACCCAGGACAGGCATTTCTGGACTCCCCGCGGAGGCCCCCGGGGCTGAGCCTGGCAGCTGACCCAGAATGGGCACTCCTGGAAGCCCCAAGGAGGCCCCCGGGGGGCAAAGTCAGGCAGCAGACCCAGAACAGCTGCTCCTGTATGCCCTGCAGAGGCCCCCGTGCTCCTGCATGCCCCAGGGAGGCCCCCCAGGGGGTGGAGCCAGGCAGAGAACCCAGGATGGCTGCTCCTGCAAGCCCCATGGAGGACCCACTCTCCCGCACGCCTGGTGGAGGCCCCTGGGGGGCGGAGCCAGGCAGTAGACCCAGGACGGGGGCTCCTGGACGCCCTGAGGAGGCCCCAGGCCAGACCCACCCCACTGAGCTGACACACCTGGCACAGCTGTGCTGACCGCGGAGGCTCCCAGTGCAGAGCCGCCCTGCCAGCCTCCATCTTGGCTGGGTTAATTTGCATACACCAGCTCTGATTGGCTGGGAGGCATGGCTTGGCTGGTCGGTGTGGCTTAGGTGTCTCGGGTAATGGTCAATTTGCATATTACTCTTTTATTATATTAGATAGTATAATGAAAGTTATGTAATGTGACATTATTAAGTAAAATACAGGTTATCATGAGACTGTGACCATCTATCTGATAACTCAGAGGGCTGCTGAGTGACTCACGGGCAGGGAGCATAAACAGTGTGAAACACTGGACCAGGGGATGATTCAGGTCCGGACAGGTCAGTGAGAGGTTTCATCATGATACTCAAAATGGTGCACAATTTAAAAGTTTTGAATTATTTACTTCTGGAATTTGGACTGTGGTTGACTGTGGGTAACTGGAACTGCAGAAATTGAGGATGGGGGATGGGAGGCGGTGAGTACAGTAAATGTTACTTTTTTTAAAATATATTTTATTGATTTTTTACAGAGAGGAAGGGAGAGGGATAGAGAGTTAGAAACATCGATGAGAGAGAAACATCGATCAGCTACCTCCTGCACACCCCCTACTGGGGATGTGCCCGCAACCCAGGTACATGCCCTTGACCGGAATCAAACCAAGGACTCTTCAGTCCACAGGCCAACGCTCTATCCACTGAGCCAAACTGGTTAGGGCAGTAAATGCTATTTTAAATGAACATTTTACTCAAATTTAATAAGAAAAAGAGACTAAAGAGAAAATGAATACATTGCTGGTGTTAGGATATATGTTTATCTTTCTTCATGTCAAGAGTTTTGGGCTTTTGCTGGATTTTAGAAAGTTAGATTCATTTTGACTCAGTTATAGACAGTATCTACTATCTCCGGGATCTGATGGATGAAGTTAGCAGTTATATGTCCTCCTATCTCTTTTGTTTTCAATTCCTGCTATTGTTACACTATTATTTTACATTGTCAGAGTTTAACATTAATAGTCTGTCTATAACCATAATTTATAGGGTTGCATAATCTTCATTCATTGCTCACGACAAGTTTTGTTTCTGTTTTTTTACTATACCCTCTCGTTTTCTGAGTCCTTTCATCATTTGCTTGGGTGGTTAAATTGTGTTTTTGCATATTTATTTCCAGAAAGCCTCAACCCTGAATTCTTTCCTGCTTAAATTTGAAGCCCAGTTTCATTAGGTAAAATATACTTAAGTTAATGTTTCTTCTCCTCAAGATGCTACGAGCGTTGTTCCACTATCTCTTTGGCAGTGTGTCTGGCTGTTGAGAAAACCAAGGCAATGAGATGCTTCCCTTTGTCTGCAGGGCGCCCATAGGCTTTCAGTAATTTGGCCAAGCTGTGTGTTAGTGTCAGGCCTTCCGAATCTACTTTGTTTGTAACTTATAATGCGTTATAGCCAGCTCACACTGCTCATAAGAGCCAAGTGAATCTTTGCTTTTTTTCTTTTTCATTTTGTGCACTTAAACCATGCCCCTTCCCCTACCCATGATTCAGTCATAATTATTCTGCAGCTCATTGCTTTCGTGTCATGATTTACTTTCATTTCTTTTCTCAATTCACCTGTCTCAGTGTTTATCTATTTCTGCTTTCTTCTTGTCTCTTCATTAAGACCATGTGCCTTCTCTTGAGGAGTTTTCTCTTTAATGAGAGATCATGTAAGAAGTGCCTTTGAGGGCTGGAGAAATTTTTTCTGAACCTTTTCCATGACTCTTTCCTATGTGATATGTTCTTCCTCTGCCTTTTGTTTATAACCCTAACTCCTCCTCCTCCTTTTCTTTTCCTCTCTTGTGAAAGGTATGTATGGTGATGAGTCTCTTTTCAAGTGGGACCAGGAACACATAAAGAGTTATGTGTTGGTTCTCAGATAAACAAATTTCACAGTGTTTGACAATTTGCTTCATAGATTGTGGGATTATGGTCATTTCTGTTTTTCATGAAAGAAAGGAACTTTTCTCTACTTTCCATTCTTTTTGCTATTTAATGAGTTTTAGGGGAAGGGAAAAATTACTTTATTCTGTGGCCTTTAACTTAGACTAAATCTCATCCAGCTTCTTGATAAAATAGGACAGGGTGCAATGGATGATAGATGGTCACAATTTTTCAATGCTTATTTTATTAAGAGCTGGAGTCTTTTCTGCCTGCCCTTGGCCGCTGGCATTTTCTGTGATCTCTTTAGTTGATAGAAGATAGCAAAGTAATGTATGATGTTTCTGAGCTCAGGCCTTAAGAAGCTATCAGTGTTCACTTCAGGTCTCTTGGGGCACTGTCTCTGAGAACCCTGAACTGTCACAAAGTAAGTGAGATGAACCATGAGACCACTATGCTGGGAAGACCACATGTGGGCATGCTGGTCAACAGACCTGCTTGGACCTAGCCTCACAGTTGTCCCTATAAAGTGTTAGCTATATGACTGAAGCTATCTTGGCCCCCTCAGACCAGCCTACTCACCAGCTGAATGTCACCAAGTGACCTTAGTTGACAAACATGGCAAAGGAATTGCCTACCTGTGAGTCCTGCCTGAATTCCTGGCCCACAATATCATGAAATATAATAAAACTAGTGACCCAGTGCACAGATTCATGTACATTGAAAGGAAATTAATTAGAAGGTGGCCAGTGGGGTGGGACTGGGAGAGAGGGACCAGACATGCCCTGGAGCCAATCTCCTGCAGTCCCTTCCTGGCTAGCCACACCTGGAGTGGCTCTGTGGCTTGAAGGGTGTCTGTGGAGTGAGCAGGGTCCCTCTGGCAGGAGGGGTCCCTCAGCCTGGCCTGCAGAGATTAAGCCAAAACCACCTGTCCAACATCTCCCGAGGGGTCCTGGAATGCAAGAGAGTACTCTGCAATGTTGCTGTGGTACAGAATGTGGAATTCAAGTGTGTAGTAAATCAGATTCAGGGCCAACAGTGCTCCAGCAACAATGTAACCCGTGGCTGAAGATGGAATCTCGCAACTCCAAGAGGAATCAGGCTCCCTCCTCTCTGGTTTCAGGGTGCGTCACCCAAGAACCACTGCTGCCAAGTCACTGCAGCTTGGCAGCTCTTGTGTTGATCATCTACCCCCTGTTGGTCAATGCATGTCATAGCTACTGGTTGGACAGTTGGAGAGATACTTAGCATATTAGCCTTTTATATATATAGATGTATTTTATAAGCTGGAGATTTTTAGAATAATTTGTTACATAGCAATGAATAACCAAAACAAGAAAATATTAATCTGAATGAAGTCACCAATATTCATTGTATCATTGTGACTAAAAACCTTAGGTGGCTTATATAACAAGAGTCCCACCTTGAGTCTAAGAGAGATTAGATATGTTTGGGCTACCAGTGAGATGAGTGTGTTCACATAGATGGAGGGTACCGAGGAGCCTCCTAGGAAAGGAAATGGAGTTGTGGCCACAGCAGGGAGCCAGGAATATCTGATGGGCAGTAGACTGGCCCTTAGGAGTTTTTTTGCCTAGGGTCATGTAATCTTTTGGGAGATGACTGCTACTAAGGGAAAGAGCATAGGTTTGACCTATAAAGAAAACCTAATAGTGGAAGGAGTTGGAAATCTGGATACAAGTATTGGCAATTAATCAAAGCCATTCCAAGTCCAGCCCGATGACCTGGGTACATGTCTGTGTCCTAAGGAAAGGTGAGGTTATAAGTGAAAACTGAAAGAACTGCTTCACTCAATCTGTAAATTCGGTACTAGCAACAATATTTGCCTCAATCAGCGTATAACACAAAAGGGAAGTGTCCATCATTTTCATTTCCCAAAGGACTCCTGGATGAAAGCAGCAGCAGGAAGGGCCAAATATCCACATAGCAATAGTGTATCAACCCAGAGGCTGCTCAGCAGAGGAATAAGTTGCCTGACAGAGTAATTGGAGGCATTCCTTGCATGTTGAGCAATGCTGAGCAAGGCCCGGCCTAGTCAGGAAGGACTCCGATGTGCTGAGGAGCACCCAGAGCACCCAGAGTGACTAACAGTGTGTCAGTCACCATTTGCCCAACTAAGTGGGAAGGATACCAATACCCAATACCCAGTAAGCTGAGTAACACGGTATCTGGCTGAAGTGGCTTTGTCCACGAGCACTTTTGAGACATACTTATGGGAACTTGAGCCAACAAATAAGATTTTTGAAAACCCCTGTTTTACCCATTAATTGTATGGAATGGCCCATGTTGTACACCTCCAGGAGGCACCATTCATTTCATATTCCATATGAATGCTTTCTCCACAGTAGTGTTGCACAGTGATACAACATCAGTGGTGCCCTTTGGTGTTATATAATGTGAACTGTGGATTGGGAGCCTGGGAAAGTTCTGAATAAGTTTGTTTTATAACCCAACTTCATCACCATCTGTGATATTGTCTACATACACCTGATTTTAGCACAACTAGAAAACTGGATAAAGAGCTTTCCTTGATTCATACTTTCTTATTTGCGTCCTAACTAGCTTGAAAATTTATGTACTCCAAAGGACTTTCACATAAAATTGCATTCACATAAAAATGCTTTCAGCAAATTTATACAAGGCTGAAATCTGTTTCCCTAAAGTTCATGTGAACTAATTTATTTGGCACTTCCTTTGTATTTTCAGCATCAGTCAATGGAACACTGTTTTTCATTAGAATTTAGTATTCAAATTATTTACAGGGAAATTTAAATTTTATATATTAGGACCATTTTATAAATTCTGGAATTATATTACATTTCCAAATATCTATAATATGCATGTTTCCAATGATGTTCTAGAAGTCATATTTTAAAGATGACATTATTCAGTTTTCACTATATTAAATTGACTCAGTTTCTTATTTTAAAAATATTTGCACTTTTTCTTGTAATTTTGTAATTATTTTACTTACAGAGGTTTCTGAAAATAATCATATTTGAATTCATGGAATAAAGTGCTTTGAATCCAACAGGTATATATAGTTAAATAGAACAAATTATAACCCATTTTCTTAAAAAAAAAAACACACAAAATTTTCTGGAAAATTCTGTCTATATTATTTGACCTTCTTAAAGACATTCATCTTTAATACATTTAAAAAATATTTTTATTTCCCTGGCTGGTTTGGCTCAGTGGAGAGAGCATCAGCCTGCAGACTGAAGGGTCCCAGGTTTGATTCCCGTCAAGGGGATGTTGCTCAGTTGCGGGCTCGATCCCCAGTGGGTGGCGTGCAGGAGGCAGCCAATCAATGATTCTCTCTCATCATTGATGATAAATATTTTTATTGATTTCAGAGAGGAAAAGAGGGGGAGAGAGATAGAAACATCAATAATGAGAGAGTCATTGATTGGCTGCCTCCTGAATGCCTCCTACTGGGTATCAAGCCTGCGACCCAGCATGTGCCCTGACCAGGAATTGAACCGTGACCTCCTGGTTCAGAGGTTGATGCTCAAGCACTGAGCCACACTGGCTGGGCATAAACTTTATTCTCTAGAATAAAAATAGCTTGGAGGACAGCAAGATGGCGGCATAAGGTAAACACCATAAATGCAGCTGTGAAAAACTATTTCGGAATAACCAAGACAAGAAACCACGAACACCACTCACACCGACAGGAAGGCCGGCTGAGTGAAAATCCTACAACTAGAAAAGAGTCTGAGACTCGGAGGAGCGGCGGAAGCAAAGTACAAAGACAAAGGTACGGAGGCATGCGCACGGGGTTCGGGGAGGGAGCTGGCGCTGGAGGACATGGTTCTTTTCCAAAACAGAGAGAGCCACAAGTTTCCAGTGGCTCTGAACTCCAGTTCCAGGTGAGTTTCTGAGGACCCAGACACCCAGAGAAGGGGGACTGACTGGCACCGGGAGGAAATCCAAAGCGGGTTTCTCTCAGCGTTGCTTGCAACAAATACCGTGGGACACAGAGACCTGGTGTCTCAGCGCAGGGCTGAGAAGCACCATAGCTATTTGCTCCGCCCTGCCCTGCAAACTCCCTGAGGCCCCGCCCCTCCCAAGCTGCACACTGCGGTTCAGGTGAAAGGGTGGCAGCAGCGATCCGGTCCGCGGCTTAGAAGATTATAAACTCCCCGGACGCACTGAATGCAACGCGGGCTGTAGGGCAACGGGGTGGCGGAAGACCAGTGGCGCTCTAGCACTGCTATTCGCGCTGATCACTGACCTGGAGAATCGGGGACTGAGAATCGTGCGCAGACCCAACGGCTTGGAGACGCCAAATGCAGTAGAAATGCCATTGTGAATCGCTCCACCCCCGGTGACTCTGAGACCCCGCCCCACCCCACCTACAACCCCGCCCACCCCACCTACAACCCCGCCTGCCTGCCTGCAACATTACCTAAGGGTCTGCAGCTGAGACAGAACTCCAAATCGATCCAAACTCCAAACAACGAGGAGA
>PVJC01045580.1:0-13636 GCA_004026665.1 Murina feae | reverse complement strand
TGGACAATAATCGTACACCTATGGACGAGGACAGTGGGGGGGGCAAGGACAGAAGGTGGGGTGGGAACTGGGAGGAGGGGAGCTATGGGGGAAAAAAGAGGAACAACTGTAATAATCTGAACAATAAAGATAAAAAATAAAACAAAACCAAAAACAAAACAAACAAAAAAAATATATGTTCTTATCTGTGAAGCTCTTTATCTGACCTTCGGGGGAAAAAAAATTATGAACAACAAATACATATCTATCAACAAGTGAACCTAAAAATCAAGTGAATAAAAAATCTGATGAACAGAATAAACTGGTGAATAGAATAGAATCAGAGGCATAGAAAGGGAGTGGACTGACAATTTTCCGGGGGTAAAGGGTGTTGGGGGTGTGGGAAGAGAATGGACAATGATCATACACCTATGGATGAGGACGGAGGAGGGAGGGGGCGGTGTGAAAGTGAGGGTGGGACAGAGGGTGGGGTGGGAAATGGGAGGAGGGGAGCTATGGGGGGAAAAAAGAGGAACAATTGTAATCTGAACAATAAAGATAAATTTTTAAAAAAAGAATTTAAAGCAGAGGCTTGAAGAGATATACGCACGTCATGGTAGAAACAACCCAAGTGTTCATCAGCGATGGATGGATGGATAAAGAAAATGTGGCAAATGCTAGTACATATAATGGGATATTATTCTACCTTAAAAAAAGAGGGAAATCTGTTACATGCTACAACATGGATGAACCCTGAAGACATTATGCTAAGTGAAGTAAGCTGGTCACAAAAGGACAAATACTATGAGATTCCACTAATATGAAGTCTCTAAAATAGTCATGTTCCTAGGGATGAAAGTAGAATGGTGGTTGCCAGAGCCTGAGTGAGAAGGAGGGAATGGGGAATTGTTAAATGAGTATGAGGTTTCAGTTGTGCAAAACGAAAAAGGCCGCAATGTATTTAATACCACAGAGCTATACACTTAGAAATGCTTAAGACAGTATCTATATCATTGATTTCAGAGAGGAAGGGAGAGGGAAAGAGAGACAGAAACATCAGTGATGAGAGAGAATCATCGATTGGTTGCCTCCTGCTTGCCTGTACTGGGGATCGAGCCTGAAACCCAGGCATGTGCCCTGACTGGGAATTCAACCATGACCTCCTGATTCATAGGTTGACTTTCAACCACTGAACCACACCGGCTGGGCAAGATGGTAAGTTTTGTGTTCTGTGTATTTTACCACAATTAAACATAAAAAATAAACAAAAAAAAACAAGCATATTCTAATATACGCACACATGGGACATTGTTCAGCCCACCCCAAGGAATGAAGTTCTGACACGTGCTACAGCATGGATGCACCTGGAAAACGTCATGTGAAGAGAAAGGGCCCAGACACAAAAGGCCACGTATTTTAACTTCTATGAAATGTCCGGAGTCGGTGAGTTTGTACACACAGAACGCAGACTGATGGTTTCCAGACGTGGAAGGAGGAGGAAACGGGAGGAGCGACTGCTCGGTGAGTCTGGAGCTTTGCTCTGAGGTGATGAAAATGCCCTGGAAGTAGACGGAGGTGGTGGTTGCACACCATTGTGAATGCACTAAATGCTAGTGAGCCGTTCCCTTTCAAACAGCTAATTCTGTGTTATGTGAATCTCACTTTAATTTTCTTAAAGCAAATTTTGGAAGTCACAAGCAAAAAAGTATGTAGGCTCAGAGGTTGTTTGCAGAATTACTTGGCACACAGCACATCCTTTTAGAGAATGGAAAACAGAAATGAACAGATTAATGGGTGTAAACACTGGTGTTGCTTTAGCCAGGACCCATTTCTCTTTCTCCAATTACTAGCATCCCCACTCTTCCTGTGGGGAATCACTCTCCCTCAGTTAGTTCATATGGTTGGGAGGGGCGGTGGTCCAGGGATGATCATGTGACCTGAGGCTGGCCAATCAAGGCATTGCATCCCTCTGGCCTAGCCATTGGTGCAGGCCAGCACAGGTGAACCAAGCCAGGCCAATGAGGCTCAGTTCTGAGACCTGGAACCACTGGGAAGACAAAATCTCTCTTCCAGCCAGTGCTGCTGAGAACGGAGTCAACAATGAGGAAAGTAGCTCAGAGAGACAGAGAGATTATGGTATGATGACATTGACATTGACATTGGCATTGGCATTGACCTCTGCATGGAGCCAAGCATGAAGGATGACTTACCCTTGGACTTTTCAGATACCTGAGCCAGCAAATTCCATTTAGGACAGGTGCCTGTTTAAGCTGGTCCTCACTTGTGACAGAAAGAGTCCTTGGTTATTGCACATGACCTGCTTACTTAAAAGGAGCTACAAGTAGAAGCCAGGCTCCCGAACGCTGCTGAGCTCAGTGAGGCTTCATCCATTCAGACTTCAGTGCTGTCAAACCATGACCATTAGACCAGAATCTTCACCATCTTGGTGAGAAATGGTTTGCCTTGTGTCTTGGACAAGACCAGCTGCAGAACACCTGCCAGGCCCGCAACCCCGAGGAAGCCTCACGAGTCCACCCGACCCACCTGACAGCCAGTCCACAGGCTTCTCGTACGACCCGTGAACCAGCCTGGCTCAACAGGATCCCCCGCAGCAGATTCGACCTCTTGAACCTACACTAGTACATAGGGAGAAACAGGCAGACAAAGCCAGTCGGAGAGAATGCAGAAAGGGGAAGACGCATGGAGGGGCCATGAAAAGCCTTGTGCAGGCCGGAAGTCAGGCAGTGGGGAGTTTGGGTCAAGAGATACACAGCACGGAGGAGACCTGCCATCGGCAGTGGGAAAACAGAGCAGATTCACAGAGAGAAATGGACACCTGGAGAGGCACAGCCTCCATCCACCAGAACAGACCTCCTCACAGCAGCTCCAGGTGAGGGCCAGGCCACCAGCACCCTTTCTGCAAACCCTGCCCTTAGGCGACCTGAGCACAGCTCTGTCCCATGGAATGCAAAGAATCTGCCAGCATTTTTTAAAATGTTAATCAGGGCTCTTTCAGTTGTAAGAGACTAAAACACAATAGAAACTGGAATCTTTGAGGGAGTCCTGGGAGGTCAGTGGGGGGGCTGACTTCAGTGTCTAGATCTGGGGGCTTAAGTGGTGCCATCAGAATCTGTCCCCACCCTGTTCCTCAGCTTTGTTTGCTCCTGGGCTGGTTGCAACCTCAGGCAGACTAGCCCTTTATGTTGACCAGTAGCCACTGTGCTTGAGGCCAGGGATTCCCACCTCTTGGTATTCACAGCCTTGTATAAGCCCCTCCCCTTGCCTAAATGCTCCTACCCTCCAAAATAAGCAACGTTAATGGGATGTCACTCCTGTGATCAGGTCTCATAAGACTGTGAATTGTGTCTTTTGCGAGCACACTCTCTCTACTGCCTTCTCCGCTTTCCAGTTGTCATGACGTAAGCCGCCCGTGGGTGGAGAGGCCCAGGTAGCAAGGAACTGAGGGTGGCCTCTGGCCAACAGCCAGGGAGGATCTGAGGCTGTGGGTCCAATATCCCGCCAACAGCCACCAACTGAAACCCACCAACAGCCACCAAGTGGGGCCAGAAGCAATGGGTCCCCAATCGAGCTTTCAGGTAAGTGAGGTGTCCAGCTCCTGGTTAAAAACCTGTGGTGACTCCTCAGGCCCTTCCCCACGCAGTTACAAAGGCTTTACCCGGAGACCTCGCAGGGGAAAGCTGCCCTCCCTAAACCCGGCCCTCTGCCCAGTCACGCTCTCTCTTTGCACTGAGTTCTAACACATTTAGTCATCCGGGTCTAAGAGAGGGCAACGGTAACGCATCAAATTAAAGTGTCAAACTGACAGGAGCGACGAGTGTGGTTGGATTAATGATTACCAGCTAGTGGGTATCTGCTGCCTGCTTGGTGCTTTACTGGCCTCAGAACCCCAGAAACTGAGGCTCAAAGGGGGGAAAATAACGAAGGACCCAGAGCAAACCTGACCGATAGGAGGACCTGTGCTCGGTGCCTCACCCACACAAGGAATTAAAAAAAGAAACAGCAGCCTGGGCCAGCTGGTGGGGGGAGCAGAGAGGCCCTCCAGTTCCCGCAGATAGCACAGCACAGTAGCCAATTTCACGATGTTCACACGCACAAACGCTCACCCCGTGGCTCATCGTGACAGACTTCTGCATTGTGTCCGCTGTGCTCCGTGCAGAGCACTGGACCACTGGATACATTTCAGAAATCGCAGACCTTGGAGATGTGGGTGAGTCCTGGCTTCGTCCGAGATGTGTGACCTCGAACAAGCTGCTGAGCAATCCGGGCCCCCTCCTCCTCCTCTGGGCGGTGAGAGTTACTGTTTGAACCAATAATCTCTGAAACTGTTTTGAGTTCCATGCAGCTTAGACCAACGCTTATCTCTTGGAAGACCTTGGCTGGGAACCCAGAGGCCATACAGGGTTGAGAGTGCCACCTAGTGATTCAAGTTTATAAGTAAATTTTTTTTTTTTTTTTTCTATTGTTTTTTGCTTTGTGGGTTTTAAAAAAATTCCTCCTGGACCCAACCAACCCCCTTTACAATTCCAGCTTAGACCTGCAGGATCTCTCCCGCACAACCCAACTCCTTAAAATTGCTTTTTTTTAAATGTTGTAAATTTGTGCATTTTCTTGAGAAGAGAGTACATAGTTTTCATTACAAGCTTGTTCATCCTCTCTACCCCCACTGTTTTTATTGCTCTTAAGTAAATGTGAGGTCCAAAGCAGAAATGATTCATATTATAAACATGGGCTTGAGGCTGTGACTTTATTTGGAAATTTATTTCACCTCTGCGCCTCAGCTTCCTCGTTTGTGAAATGTGGATAAGAATAGTACCTCCTCCAGATGTTTGTGCAAAGATGGAAGGAGACATTCCATGGAGAGCGTGCCTGGCAAGGGTAGAATGTATCGTTTGTGAGGGAACTTTCTCAAAATCCTACAGGACGTCAGCCATCAGCTGGGAAGCCAGTGTGCGCATAGTTGCTATGCCTCTGCTGGTTAAGCAAGAATACGTTTTCTTGGAAAGGGAATGCAAAAACCTTAGAGTTGTATTAAGTTCAGTGTGCTTGTCTTTGAAAAAGTGGGATAGAACTTTTGCAAGGTTGGGAGAAAGAACGGAAGCGATCAGTGCTCAGAGGCTGGGACCCTAAGAAGCTGGGAATCCCTGGCTGTGCACCCAAGGCGCTGCACGGAAATCTTTGAAAAAGGAAGAATAATGGCATCAGATTCTACTTGACCAAATCCCTGCCAGGTTCCTGGACATATAGAGAGCCCAATCCAAAGAGAGGCCGGCTTCTGGAAAGAGCCACCCTGCTCACAGCAGAGCAGCCAGGGGAGAAAGGACACGCGATTTCCAGAAAGACACCTGGAGTGAGGGGAAGGCGGAGCGGAAACCAGGAAAGAGGTGGCCGAGTCCTCTGAGTTTCTCAGTGCCTTCAATATTTATTGGCTGCCCAGCAGCTGATGAATGGATCAGTAAAAGGTGGGGTTTCCATACAGTGGGATGCCCGTGGGCCATAAAGAGGAATGAAGCGCGGTTACATGCTACAACATGGGTGACCCTCGAAACATGCTCAGTGAAAGCAGCCAGTCGTGACATATATTGTTTGATTCTACTCATCGGAAAGAGAGAAAGCCGATTTGTGGTTGCTAGGGGTGGGGAGGAGGGAGATAGATAAAGAGTAAGGTATTTCTTTTTGGGGGGGGTGACAAAAATCTAACGTTGGCTGTGATGACTGTACTAACCTCCACTGAATTGTACACTTTGAGTAGGTGGGTTTATGGTATGTGAAATACACCCCAATAAAGCTGTTAGAAGAAAACTGTCACTGAACTTCAAAAATCTGGATAGTCATCATGAACGGGTCCTCTATCATCACGTAAACATTGAAAACACACGCATTAATGCTGTCGAATGCTCCAACAGGTGCCTGTCAGGCAACCAGCAGACCCCGAAGCCTTGATGAGACTGGCTGTCCTAGGGAAGAGGCCTGGGGGCGTAGGGAGAGGTGGGCGGAAGGCTTACTTTCAAGATATAAATTCACTGTAAAATTGCTCGGATTTTCTTTATTGGATTCATTAACAAAGTATCTGTGTTCTCTGTCCCTGACGCGTCCTTTTTGTCCCTCGTGGTCTTCCTACTTTCCGATTTTCTTCTGCATTAAAAAATTTAATTGTGGTGAAACACACATAACAAAAGGTACCGTCTTAACTTTTAAGCGCACAGGTCAGTGGCATTAAGTACATTCACATGGTTGTGCAACCATCGCCACCAAAAGTCTTTTCATCTTGCAAAACTGAAGCAACCTGCCGACACATTAAACAACAACACCCGTCTCTCCCCCCGCGTTCCTGGCAACCCCTCTGCTCTTTGTCTTTAGGAATTTGCACTAGGAACCTCGAATCAGTGGAATCACACAGTATTTGTCCTTTGGTGACGGGCTTATTTCAGTTAGCATAATGCCTGCAAAGCCATGTATATATGTTATTTTATTACTAGTACATTATATATATGTATATATATATATTTGTATTTTAGCACATTATATATATATATATATATATTAGTATTTTATCACTTTTCCAATTTAAAAGACAAATTACTTGTCAAAACAATCACAATATATACTTGTAATATTAAGTTAAGGAAAAAGAGCAGGAATCAAAGCTTAGTGTAAAATGTTGTTACAACTCTGAAAAAAAAATATCGCGCACATTGGAACTCAGCAGAAAATATGAGAAGTTTCTGGTAACCACTGGTTATTTCTAGGTGGGTTATGGTTACATTTTATTTTCTTTCTTTTTCCTCATTCTTCTAGAAGAGCACAGGACAAAGCCAATGGGACCTAAAAAATGGATATTTCACCCTCAGAAAACAATGTTTTATCTGCGCTTTCTTGGGGCACCCTGAGTGTACTGTGTTCCTCTATCCCCTTAAATTAAATGCACTTACTGTTGCCAATTCCTGTATCCCGACCGGAGTTAGGAAAATAATGCTGATCTTGGCCAACAAATGGACTCCATGGGTGAGTGTGAGATCAAAGAACAAGAGGGCGATAAAAGATGGTTTCTTACCTGAGGTATCTTTGGCTCCCAAGCCAGTGTCCCCCTGGGGGATCCTGCCCCAAGTGCCCCATTTTAGAAAGTGGGGCTGCCCCCTGGCACTGACTCGGGAGAGCTGAAGGTGCCTATAATTCAGTAACCTCAAGTGACAGCTTAAAATTGGTGATAGTAGAAGTATTTACACCGTGAGGAATGGTGAGCACTACAGATCACCTACCCCCGCCAGCAGGAGCCCTGGTGATGGTCAGACCTTCACCAGCACACACACCTCTGGGCTGCTTCATCTGTTGGGGCCGGTGAGCGACTCGCCTCTCTTCAGCCCTTGGCTGCCCGTTTCCTAGGGAACTGGATGACCATTTTCCTGGTCCCTCTACAAGGGCACTTTGCCTTCTAGGGTGGATCTGCCTTCTAAGTCCTGTGGTCTCAGACGGAGACACTAAGCTTCACTCCCCCTGGTCTCCAGTCCAGAAAGGAGTAGAAAATAGTAGACATTGGACAACTGTCCATTTTCCATCTCATCCTTTCAGCTTCTTCTTGGAACTTCGCCTGATTTCAGGAACTCTCTTGCTGTAGGATCTGTACCCCGATTCTTTCCTTCTGGGCAGGAGGCCACGGGGACGTGGGAGAAGGTGTGTTTCGGAAGCAGGCTTTCTTCTGCAGAGGGTCAGCCGGGCCTGCTCCTGTTCCTTGAGGTTCCAGCCTGTGGGTCCCAGGCCCATCCAAGAGGGGCACACATAGGATTTTGTCATTTGCCTCTTAGTACTCCTTGCAGTGAGGGGCCCAAAGCTGGACTTTCGGGGCCAGGCTCTCCCTCAGCTGTTCCTGGCTGACAGCCCTGTCTGAAGCACCCAGGAGTATAGCGCTAGGAGAAGCAGGTTGTTGCTAAGAAACCTTTCAGCATCACCTCTAGGGAGGAGACGTGACAAGAGGAGTAGTGGGCAGAAATAATGGGTTGCTTGCCAGCTTCCAAGACCAGGGCGGCTGCAGAAACGCTGGCTGTGGAGTCAGGCCGAAGCCCCGTCCTGTTCCTCTCTCCAAGACTGAACAAGACAGCACTGCCTCAGACCTGGGTTCAAGTCTGAGCTCTCTCACTTACTTGCTATGCAACGTGGCCTCTCTGAGCCGTCTGTAATCGGCACTAGCAGTGCCTACCACTCAGGGTTGTGCTGAGCATTCAATGGGCTGTGACGCACTCACCAGGGTGTTTTCCTGACACCCCCTGTGTCAGGGGCAAAGAGGGTGCATGTGTCCTGGGCCAGCTCTGTCTCAGGCCTACTGGTCTCGAGGCTTCCTTCAAGCCCTGCTCAGAGGAACGCCCATGGCTGCCGCCCTGAGGACTCCGGAGCATCCAGACATGGCCGCCTTTGCATAAGTGACAGGATTGGACTTGGAGTTGAACAGACATGGGTTCCAGGCCTGGTTTTACCACCAGCTGGCTTTGTGATCGAGAACTTCACCTGCTCCAGAACCGCAGGTTTCTCACTTATAAAATGAGGCTGGCTGGGCCCGGTGTGGCTCAGGGCTTGAGTGTCGACCTATGAACCAGGAGGTCACGGTACCATTCCCAGTCTAGCACATGCCCTGGTTGCGGATTACGCTCTTCCCCCTCCCCCCAATGAGGCAGCCATGGATGATTCTCTCTTATCATTGCTATGTCTATCTCTCTCTCTCCCTCTCCGAAATCCATAAAATACGTTTTAAAAATAATAAACAAACAAAATGAGGTTCAATGATTTCCTTTAGGCCCCAGCCTTGTAGGGAGGCCCAGTGAGGTGAAGGTGCTAAGGTGGCTTTGGGCAAGGCCGCAGCCCTGCAGATGTGACTGTTACCATCAGCATTGCAGGTGGGGGAGGAGGCAGATCTTCCTGCAGCTGGAGAGCTGGCCGTCAGAACCGTCCCTGCATGCGACACAGCGAGCACGCCAGGAGGGCCTGTGGCCCGCAGTTCCCCAGGCACGCACACCAGAGTCAGACAATTCCCACCGTCCGCGGAAGACTTGCCAGTTACTGATTTTACTGTATCTCGTCAGCTTCAGCGAGGACGGAGGTGTCAGGAAAGCTTAAGGAGCTGCAATATCAAAACCAACGAACTTCCACGTGTTTATTTAACAAAATACGGGTTGGGTGACACCGGGCACTGGGAACACAGGGAGAGGTCTGTCTAAGATGGACTTTGCTTTCCTTCCCCAGTAAAAGAGGAAAACCAGCGCTGACGGGGCTGGGAGAGCAGGGGAAGGGTCAGGAGCTGGCTGCGGAGCTAATCCTCCAGCGGACCAGGAGAGGGAGGAAGACTGTGCAGCTTCAGGGCTCAGTTCCTGGGGCGGAACACACCCTTTGTTGGTTTCCAGAGGATTTCGTCATGGAAGAGGCATTTCGGTCAGGGCCTCGGAGCGCAGGACGAGGGGTCTGTTTTTATAGCAGTGTTTGTGTTTTCATGATGAGGTGATGGGGACATTGCCCGAAGTAGAGGACTTGCACACAGACACCCACGTCCCCGCTGCCTGGAGGACACAAGGGCGGGCTGTTTTACCGTTTTAATCGCACTTTTTTCCTAAAGAGGAAGTTCCTGGCAGGGCCGTTTCAAGTGTCACCTCTTCCTGAGGATATCACACCAGGGTCTCCCAAGGCAGAGGGAGGATGCGGGCGGGGGCGGCGGGGAAGGGGGGGCTCAGAGTTCCGGGAACCCGCCCGGGCGGCCTGGCCCGAGGCTGCCTCTGGCCCGAGGCCCAGGGGTCATCTGCCGCTGCCCCGGGCAGGACGGGCGGCGATGGCGGCCCTGGCGCCCTCCGGGGAGCCGCTGGCAACCGGACACCGGGGTGTCGTCCTGCGGCAGCGGCAGCGCTCGGCCCGGCCCAGCTGTCCCCGCGGCTCCGGCGGCCGCCCGGGCGGCGGGGCTCGGGGCGGGCCCGGCCGCTGCGCTCCTCCCCCGGCGGGCAGAGAGCCCTCCTCCCGGCCAAGGTGGAGGAAGTCGGGCTCCCGCCGGGACGGGAGGGGGGGCCGCTCCTGTTGTTTTCCGCGAGCGGAGTGGGTGGCGGGGACAAGGGGCGGGGTGCGCCCTCCCTCCCTCCCGGGCCGAGCGCTCGGGGGAGGGAGTCGCACCGGAGCCCCGCGCCGCGCACCGCCCGTCGGGCGCTCCCGCCCCCCGCCTCGTCCCGGGGCCGCGGACAGTGGGTCTGTCCCGTCGGGCGGAGGACCGGGAGCAGCGCTCGGCACCCGGCGGCTCGAGTCCCGGGGGGCGCACTCCCCGCCCCGCCGGACCCTGCGCTTCCTGCGGGGCCCCGCCCGCCTCCGGGGCGCGATGGCCGCGCGGGCGCCCGAGCCCCGGGTCCTCCTCTGCCTCGGGGCGCTGTTGGCCCGCGGGGTCGCCGCAGGTAAGGGCCGCGGCCGGGAGGGGGACGTGGGGTTTCGCGGGGCGACAGTGGGAGGAGGGAGAGCCCGAGACCGAGATCCCCGGCGCCCGGCGTCCGGTCGTGGCCGCAGCCGAAGCCGCTGCCGCTCGCGCCGGGGCGGGTCGGGAGTTCCCTGCTCGCAGCTCGGCTCCCGCTGCAGAAAGGAGTTTCCCGGCGCCCGGGAGGGGACGGGACGCGGGGACACGGACGGGGAAGCTGGAAGACGGAGCGCACGTGCGGGGAGAAAGTGTTGTTGTTGTTACGCGTCGCGCAAACTCGCGGTCTGGTTTTACCTGCTGGGCAGGTGCCCAGAAGTGGAGGTTCTGCGTTCCTCGCGCCCCTCTCCCTGCCGGAGGTTGAACTTGCCATGCACCTGTGCCCTGGGGTGCTCCCTGCACCCCTGCAGGCAGGCTCCACCTGTGCCCTGGGGTGCTCCCTGCACCCCTGTAGGCAGGCTCCACCTGTGCCCTGGGGTGCTCCCTGCACCCCTGTAGGCAGGCTCCACCTGTGCCCTGGGGTGCTCCCTGCACCCCTGCAGGTAGGCTGCACCTGTGCCCGGGGATGCTCCCTCCACCCCTGCACACAGGCACAGTGGCGGACTGGCGCGTTGGAAGCCGCGTTGTTGTTTTGAAATGTCAGGCTTACAGACAACTTCCCCTACACTCGGCCTGACCCTTTACGCTTGACATGATGGACTAAAGGCCTTAAAGGCTTTATCTATGCTCTGCCTTGTTGCAACAAAGAGCAGAGGGGGTTGCCTGCAAAAATCCGCAGAATATAAAAAGATGGGAAGAATGTTTTAATATTTAATTCACCAGCGAATGCATGTCTGCGGTGTGCAGGGCAGTGTGTGAGAGGTCGAGGGAGGAGGGGCCGGAGAGGAGCCGGTGGGGATGGAGTTTGGGGGATCCTCGCATCCTCGTGGGGTGCTGTTCTCCGTGTTGCCCAGCCGAGCACACCCAGCTCATCTCTTGCTGCTTCCTGCAGGCATTGCTCCCTGAGCTTCCTAGCAGCAAGTGCCAACAGTTCCTGCGAGGCTCGCCCGAGTCTTTATTTTGTTTTGTTTTTAGCAATTATTTAGAAACGGTCACATCTCCTGTGACCTCGGTTCCAGTTTATCTGGAAAATATTCTGAAGATCTGGCTGCACACAGCCTGCTTTCCTGTTGGAACTGAGCCGTGGCCCCCCTTTCTCTGGGGCTGTGACCCCAGGTTTGTCTCACCTTCCTTGTGGTAGCACTCACCCCTGCCCCCTTTCGACTTAGTGGTCACCGGGCTGTCTCTCCCCAACTATTGGCAGCTTTTACTTCAGGTGAACTGGGTCCTGGGGACCTCAGATCCCGGCTTGAAGTCATCCTCCTAGAAGGAGCCAGCTTTCAGAGTGGCTGCGGCTCACCCCACAGGACCGCTTCCTCTGCGGTCATGCCCAGTTATGGAGGCCCTGGCCAAGTTCACCTCCATGTACGGGGCTGAGGGCTTCCCCAGTTGTTCTATTTTTGTTGTTGTTGTTTTCCAAATTGAGAGTTTTCTTGGGGGAAAAATTTTTGTCTTTTTTTTTTTTTTGTCCCATGACTCCAGACAACGCTCATGCCTCCACTGTTGCTGCAGATGGGTCATTCTTGGGGGAACGTTGCTAGGAAGAAGAAGTTTGGGTACAATCGCAGCTCTATAAATGATACTATGAGGGCAGCGCTGGGAAGTGGCCGTGTCTGTAGCTTTCCCCTCTCCCACTGGGAGACATCCGGGCCCTCCTGACACCAGGTGGATGACTTCTAACAATGCAAACTTACCGTGTCACATTGTCTCACCGTGTCACGTTGTTTCGCCCTGTCTGGTTGGAAGACCCGAGTAAATCCCTGTGGCCTGCAGTATGAACACCTGAGTGTTCCCAGCTCTCCCGGCGACTCACAGGGACCTTAAGTAAATTACTTAACGCTCTCGGAACCTCCGTTTTCTCAACATAGAATGAAGGGTTATAGCACAAGCAGGCATGGAACTAGGGGACCCCGACTACCCTTCCTGGGTCTGTCACTAATCGATGACTGTGCCCTCTGCACTGCCAGGACCCAGCCTGCCCCAACTTTAACCCAGCCCACAGGGCTGCCACATCTCGAAGATCTCCAAGGTGAACCTCACCTTCATCAGTTTAGAGAAAGGAATGAGCAGAGCCAGGGGGAGAGGTGGAGGTGCCTGAGACGTTTCTTCTGTGATTATGTCACCCTGTTCCTTGGAGGAGGCCATTGTCAGCTCAGGTTCCGAGACTAACGTTTCACCAGGGCTTTTCCAGGCTCCTTTATTCCTGTGCCAAGGAGCCAGGAAAGGGGCAGGTCTACAGCTCATCTCTCCTCAGTAGTGATTGTCACTGAGAACTTGGGTTCCTAGGCCTAATTTTTTAAAAATAATTCTCCCTTGCTTTGTAAAGTGTGGTGTTTTTATTCCCAGATGCATTTCTTGCCGTTTTGGAATCTCTAGCATTGGATGGCATTCTCAACATTCCAGCGAGTGGCTTAGATTTTTTTTTCATCTTGTCCTGGCTTTTGGGCATAGTATGGCCCAAATGGGGAGAGAATCAGAACATCCTGTGGCCCTGGGCTGGCTTGGGAGCCCCATGTAACCAGACAGAAGATTGGGGTACAGATAACTGTTACTCTTTATTTCATAAAGGGGAAGGATTCCCAGAGGCAGCTGGCAGGTGTTTGTTTTTTCTTAATAATAACTCCATTGAGATATAATTCGCATACCATAAAATCGACCCTTTTAAAGTGCACAATTTATAGTTTTTAGTATAGCCACAAGACTGTGCAACCATCAGTACTAATTAATTCCAGGACATTTTCGTCACCCCAAAAATAAGCCCTAACCCTAGCCAGTTTGGCTCGGTGGACAGAGCATCGGTCTATGGGCTGAAGTGTCCTGGGTTCAGTTCCAGTTAGGGCACATGCCCGGGCTGCGGGCTCCATCCTCAGTAGGGGGCTGCAAGAGGCAGTCGATTGATGGTTCTCTCTCATCATTGGTGTTTCTCTTTCTCTCTCCCTCTCCCTTCCTCTCTGAAATCAATAAAAATATATATACTTAAACAATCATTTAAAAAAGCCCTATACTCATTAGCAATCATTCCCTCCCCCCCCCCCCCCCCCCCCCACTATTCCATTTCCTTCAGACCTAGACGTCTGCTAATTGTTTTCTGTCTCCATAGAGTTGCCTGTATTG
>PVJC01045579.1:0-13594 GCA_004026665.1 Murina feae | reverse complement strand
CTGGTGGGAGCAGGTCCGGACCCCTGGGCCTCGGTGAAGAGCTCAGACTTGGTCCTAAAGGTCCTGGGGAGACGTCGCGCAGCTGCACATTCCCTCTGGGGTGCAGGCCACCCGCGGGTGCTGAGTGCTGGGTGCTGGGTGCTTGGTTCTCGGAAGGCAACCCATCGCCCCCTGTTCGCCTTGTGCGCCCGGCCCCTCCCGCTGTCTCCAGAAACGGGGCTCAGAGCGGTCCTCTGGAGCCGGAAGAGGCTCCCGCAGGGGGGCTCCCCCCTCCCTCCCACCTGCTCCCCCACCCCTCACTCTCCAGATTAACTGGAGGTTGGGGAGGGGAGCGCCTGTGTTCATAGATGGGGGGCAGCTGGAAGTGTAGGACGGCCGCGCACGGCCCCTGGGACTTGGGGTCCAGTGGCTGCAGCTGAAACTTGCAGACCTTCAGGATCTTCTCCTGTAAAACGGGAGCAACGCCCCCCCCCCCCCCCCAGTGACGGTGTGTGATCTGAGGTCTGAGAGTGTTACAGGCCCCGCCCTCATCCCATCCCAGCTCCGCTCCTGCGGACCTGGAGGCGCAGGTGGCAGTCCTGCTGGCCGGGCTGAGGGGGGCGATCCAGAGGGAAGGGGTGACTGGCTGGAAGGGGGAGGGGCCATCCGTTTGGGGGGTTTGTTTGGCTGCTTTTTTGTTTTTTTTTAGCTTCCCTGATGCAGCACCCTCCTCCCCCCCACCACCCCAAAAGCTCCAGGCGCTCCTCTAGGATTCTGCTGCCTGAAGCCGGACCCCAGGCCAGGGCAGGGGAACTTGTTCCTCAACACCTCCCGGTCCTGCAAACACTAGAGGCTCAGCAGTATAGAGACCTCGGCCGGGGGAGGGGTTCCTCCATGTCCGGTGCCCCCAGATCCCATGGCAGACACACCCTCACCTGCTGCAGGGGCTCCTGGGAACCCATCCCAGGGGTGAGGACCTGAGGCTCCTGAGCTCCCAGGGCCACCCCTGCCTCCCTCCCCCATCTCCCTCCCCATCTCCCTCCCCTGCCTCACACCTCTCTGCCTCCCTCCCCTGCCTCCCTCACCATCTGCTGCCTCCCTGGACCTGCCCTCTCCTCCCTGACTTTGGCCAAAGGTCAGCACCTCGTAGGCGAGTGTCCCATCCCTCCCGGGTCAGTGAGAGATGAGGTCTGTCAGATCCCCTCAGTGCCCAGCACAGGCAGGTGGGTCCCTGTGAGTGGTCACCGTCATCATTTGGTGACTTGCTAAGGCTCTCAAGGCGCCCAGCAGTCGGTTTTACAGACCAGACCGCACGGCGGCACGTGGACACCGAGCAAATACACATGAGTCTTTGCCCACATTTCACAGTCACGGTTTACGCCAGCCGCGTGCACATTTGCGTGTGCGTGTGTGCATGTGTGCATGCGTGTGTGTGTGTGTGTGTGTTCAGAGGTGTCTGCTCCGCACCCTCCCCGGGCCAGGCCGCACACAGGGGTGGAGTGGCGGCTCTGAGAGTGAGTCTTGGACGGGAGACAGATGGCGGCTGTTCGCAGAGCCTCCTGCCTTCTGAGGGCCACACCGCTCAGGATGGCGCGCCAAGGGGGCCGCTCTGCATGCCGGCTGGTTTCCGGACCAGGAGCGATGGCTGAAATGTTTTTTCTCTTCCTTTCCTCTCGGTGCCAAGAGCCTGGCCGCCCTCCGCCAGCCCTGGCCGGCCCTGCCCTGGACCCGCGCTCCCTGGCAGCCGGGCCAGACGCCGCCTGAATGCGCGCAGGAGGGAGAGGCGAGGGCGGAATAAAGACCCAGGAGCCCGGGAAGCGGTGGGAGGTCTGCGCCCTTGGAGACCCGCGGCCCCAGGCCTGTTGGCACCAGCACCTCCCGGGCCGCCAGGCGGTTGAGCGAAGGCGGCCGTGACACGCACCCGGCCTTTTGTGGGAGCGAAACACAAAGGAGGGGAAGACAGGCTTCCGTTTCGAGGGAGGCCGGCAGCCCAGGAAGCCGGGCCGCCAGGAACCCCGGGCCTCAACAAGTGGGCGCTCAGGCCCCGCCACCGCGCTGCGCCCCAGCTACACGCGGGCGGTCAAGGCGGTGCCTGGAGGGGGTCGGGGAGGGGTCCCTCCAGTGGGGGGTCTCGCCCTGGACGTGTACACCAGGCGCTGGACTCAAGACCTGGACAAGAGCCTGGGCGCCGCCAGGACGCGAGAAGGCCAGCGCCATGGCCCGGCTCCAGCTCCCGGTTAGTCCTGGTGGCGGCGGGAGGGCCCCTGCGCCAAGGAGCGGGGAACACGGTCCGCCCCACCTCCCGGTGCCTGTTGCGGAGGCTGCCAGGAGCAGGGGCCTGTAGCCCAGAGCTGCCACCCCGAGCCCCGGGCGTGGGGAGGGAGGGCCCCCGAGAGGCTACCCGTGCCTCCTGTGCTGCGGGGCCCGGTGCTGGGCCTGGATTGTTCGTAGGGGCGCCCACGCGGGAACCTGGTGCGCCAGCTCTGCTCCCTTCCACGTGCCTCCCCAGGCCCTAAACCCGGCTGTTTCGAGACGGGCCCCGCCCCTGCTTCCACCAAGCGAGCGCCCCGGAGCCTCCGACCCTGCCCTCCCGCTGCGGTCACCAGTGGCGAGTGACTAACGGAGGAACCCGTGCCGCGCGCGGGACTGACCTCGGCGGCGGGATGCGCCCCCTGCACCCCCCCATGTCCTCACTGCCCGCCACCTCGGGGCCGAAGGGACGGCCCTCACTTAGCCCACCCCCCACCTGCCCTGCTGTCCGCGCGGGAGTCCGTGACAGATTCTCCTGATGGAGCGCCTGCCGGTCACCCTCCTGGGCCGCTGGAGGACGTGTCCGCACTCTGCAGCTCCTCGGGTATCAAATACACATTTAACGGACTAACGTGCGGCCGCGGAGGGAGAGCGCGGGGCAGGTTCCCAGTGAACAGACTTGGGTGGGGGGGGGGCTGGGAGCGACATTGTGGGCTTCTTTTCGTATTTCTGTATTTTGTAATTTTGCTAACTTGCAAGCAAATCGTTTACTACATTTGTTTGCTTGTTTTTTTTAATTCTTCATGAAAATTAAAAGTTGCCAAACAGCCCACTGACGGTAAGGTTCCCTGAGCGGGGCTGGGGCTGTGTGGAGAGCGTAGCAGAGGCGCAGGGTCCCGCACACACACGCCTGTGCTTGAAGTGAGTGGATCTGGGGAAATCCGCTCAGGGAAAGGCGAGGGGCGTCCCCGTGAGCGCAGGCTTGGCCCACAGTCCGGGCAGGGCTGCCCCGCAAAGGGTGAGCAGTCTTTTTCTGCAGACTCGCCGCAGGCAGACTCGCCGCTCCGTCTCCCATCTGTAAAATGGGTAGATGCACCTAAGACAGGTTTCGTTTCTCCCGGTCAAGGATCTCTGTGTCCGGAACCGGCTGGGATTGCTAACGCCGTGGGAACGCGGCCGCGAGCGGCTGGGTCCCGCTGTCCGGCCCGGGCCCGGTGCCTCTCCCCGCAGACGGTCCGGCGCTGCACACCCCGTCGCGGTGCGGACCCCGAGCTGACGCCCAGCACGCGCGCCACTGAGGGAAGAGCTCGTCCCGGGTCGGCACCCTCCCCCTTTCCCGGGAGAGTCGTCCTTTCTCTGCAAACTCCGCTGGGGAGGCGCCCTCCCTCCTCCTTCCCCGCCTCGGGTCTCGCTGGGCCGGGCCCCCAGCGGAGGGCGCTCCCGGCCGCCGCCTCGAGCTCCTAGAGGAGAAGGTGGGCGCCGTTCACAGGGGTGAGATGTCCGCGTGCTGAGGCCGACGGAGTTCGGACGGAGGGTGGGGGGGAGGGAGAGGGAGGGAGAGAGCGAGGATTCTGGCCCCTGCGCGCATCTCCCGCTTCCGCACCAGGTCGGTGTGCGGCGCTCCCACCCCATCCCCGCCCGACCCTCCGGCCGCGGTATTTTTGAACGAAAGTAAGCAAGTTCCCTGCCGCGGCGGCCGCGGCGGCGGTCCCTCCTCTGCGCCCCCCTCCGCCCCCCGCCCCGCCCCGCCCCCGGCTCCTCCCGGGCACCTCATTGCGCTCGCCCATTGGCTGCCCGCGGGGAGGAGGCGGGCGCCGCCGGTTTCACAGAGCGGAGTGAGCCACATGACGTCACTCTCCGCTCCCCGCTCCCCCCACCTGCCGCGGGCCCCGCTCATTGGCGCGGCGGCCCCTCCGGACCCGCGCATTGTTCCGCCCCCGCCCGGCCGCCGCCGCCGCTATAAGACCGGCCGAGCCGGGAAGGTGTGGAGCGCAGGACAGACCTACGCGTCCTCCGCCCGAGCCCGTCGAGGAACGAGCGCCTCCACCCGCGTCCGCAGTAAGTGTCCCGCCCTCCGCGGCCCCAGCGACACCCCTGGTGGATGCCCCGCCGCTGGGCTGCGCCCCAGGAGGCTCCGGGAGGGTCCCCGGAATCGCCCCTGCCCGCCAGTTCTGCAGGCGGCTCCTCGCTCTGACCCACCTCGCACCCACGCAGCGCCCTTCGCCCGCAAAGAGAAGTCGGGCGGGAGGTCCGGGCGGCTTCTGCCCGAGTTCTGGTCAGCTGGCGAGCGCCGCGCGCCCCGGGCGCAGCGCCGGAACCCGGCACGGTGCGGGCATGGGGTGCGGGCATGGGGTGCGGGCACGGGGTGCGGGTATAGGTGCGGGCATAGGTGCGGGCAGGTACCTTTGTCGGCTCCGCCGGCCGATGGAGATGAGGTGGATGCGTGTGAGGAACCAAATGCGCATCTATTTAGACGTCGCCCTTCCCAAAGGAAAACCTTCACTTGCCACTTGTTTGTATCAACCCTGGAGACCAGCTCCCGGTTCCTGGCGGAAGGCGCGAGGCCTGTAGGAGGCCGCCTCGCGGGGACGCCCTCGGCCCGCTGGCCTGAAACAACCTGTGGCGGAGCCGGAGGGGAGGTTGCGGGGCGGGAAGGAGAGGATGTGTGTGCGCACCTGCCGCCCCCCCCCAAGGCCAAGGGGGCGAGGTGGACACAAGGCGCCCCGCTGTCCGAGCCTGGACCCCGCGCGGCGAGCAGGCGCGGGCGGAGCCTCCGGCTTTTCTCTCCCGCTGACCTCACGTCCATCTCGGCTCTCTCCTCCGTAGGAGGCGCGCGGGGACGCCTGGAAGCCGAGGGAGGAAGGCCCCTGCGGAAAGCCTCCACCGTGCCCGGGGCCATGGACTCGGACGCCAGCCTGGTGTCCAGCCGCCCGTCTTCGCCGGAGCCCGATGACCTTTTCCTGACGGCCCGGGGCAAGGGCAGCGGCGGCGGCGGCGGCTTCACCGGGGGCACCGTGTCCTCGTCCACGCCGAGCGACTGCCCGCCGGAGCTGAGCTCTGAGCTGCGCGGCGCCCTGGGCGCGGCGGGCGCGCACCCGGGGGACAAGCTGGGCGGCGGCGGCGGCTTCAGGTCCTCGTCCAGCGCGGCGGCGGCCGCGTCGTCCACGAAGAAGGACAAGAAGCAGCTGACGGAGCCCGAGCTGCAGCAGCTGCGCCTCAAGATCAACAGCCGCGAGCGCAAGCGCATGCACGACCTCAACATCGCCATGGACGGGCTGCGCGAGGTCATGCCGTACGCGCACGGCCCGTCGGTGCGCAAGCTCTCCAAGATCGCCACGCTGCTGCTGGCGCGAAACTACATCCTCATGCTCACCAACTCGCTGGAGGAGATGAAGCGGCTGGTGAGCGAGATCTACGGCGGCCACCACGCTGGCTTCCACCCGTCCCCCTGCGGCGGCCTCGCGCACTCCGCGCCCCTGCCCGCCGCCGCCGCGCACCCCGCCGCCGCGCACCACCCCGCGGTGCACCACCCCATCCTGCCGCCCGCCGCCGCCGCCGCCGCCGCTGCCGCCGCCGCCGCGGTGTCCAGCGCCTCGCTGCCCGGCTCCGGGCTGTCGTCCGTCGGCTCCATCCGGCCCCCGCACGGCCTGCTCAAGTCTCCGGCGGCGGCAACCCCGCTGGGGGGCGGCGGCGGCGGCGGGGGCAGCTTCCAGCACTGGGGCGGCGTGCCCTGCCCCTGCAGCATGTGCCAGGTGCCGCCGCCGCACCACCACGTGGCGGCCATGGGCGCCGGCAGCCTGCCCCGCCTCACCTCCGACGCCAAGTAGCCGGCGGGTCGGCTCGGTCTGGCGAGCGGGGCAGGGAGGCCGCGGGGAAGCGAGGACTGCCGGCGCTGGGGCCTGTAGCTGGGTTTGGGGGGCAGGGGTGCGAGGTTAGCCCCCTGGGGCGCACTGAACTTGGGAACGGGGCGGGGCGTGCCACCCGGGACCTGGCTCAGCCCTCGCCGGCTTTAAGGCGGGTTCGGTGGACACACTTTGTAAGGGCATCGCTGTGCGCGCACATCCCTAAACTCCCCTTCTGCCCCCCAAAGAGGGGGTTCTAGGAAATGGTTTTCCGGGGAACCAGGCCTCCCTCGCTCCGGCTGCACTTCGTTACTTGGGGGATGGGGAGGAGGCGTTGGGGACTCCCTCTCCTTCCCGGGTTTCTGGGCGGGTGAGGCCTCCGGGGAGGGGCCCCGGGATCGGTGAGAGGCCGGGACTAGGAGTTGGTGGAAGCTGGTGCCGTGGTCGTCCAGTCGGGGTATCCGATGGGTCAACCCACACCCGGCGAGAACGGAGCCTCCTCCCTGCTGGCCTCAGCGCGTGGCCTTCGAACGGGCCCGCGTCCCCTTTTCCGACAGCAGCAACGCGCTTCATGGGCGGTCAGTGCAGGGCCCCTGCGGAGGGGATGGTCCCACACTGTCCGCTGGGGGCAGAGGGGGAGGTTGGTTATTTTAAGAGTCCGCTGCCCACCTCGCTCCGTCTCTGAGCACCAAGTGATGGGTCCCTCACCCGATAGGGCGGACCTGGTACAGAGGGCTGGACGGGACTCAAGGCTGTTGCTGTGACTGTAATTCGGGTGAGGGGTGTTGGGGGTCCTGCCGGCTTGCGGTTCCCTCCCTCGGATGTGTACATATCTCCGTGAGGGGTCAGTGCGCGCTGTGAACTGTCTGCTCGCGGCCTGCCGCCCCTCGGGCCGGGCCTCCTCTGTGTCGTGTCTTCTGCCACTTTTAACACAAATGACAAACCCTCGCGTGCTTCCTGCCTCTCGTGGACCCAGGCGGGCGCCGCACTGCCTGGGCCCAGCCGCGTCTGTCAGTAACATCCCTCCTCCATCGCTGCCCCCACCCCCACCCCCAGAGTGTGTCATCTGTTTTATTTTTGTAAAAAGAAAAAAAAAGTGCTAAATAATATTTATTACCTGTTTTGTTGCAAAAAAAAAGAGAAATAAATGATCAAGTGTTGAGATTTTACATACAAATGGAAGTCAGTGGGTGTTTCGCAGCAGCGGGGTGGGGCAGCTGGGGGAGGGGGTTCTCTCCGTGGGGGCCGCCCCTGGGGACCAAGGAGCGGCTGGGTGCCTGTTCTGCTCTAGCCCCCCACTCTCTCCTCTACTCCCGTGTTGTTTTATTTTCTGGCGTCTAATTCCACTCCTTTCCCGGCGTCTGAGGACCGAGTCTGTTGAACGGGCAGTGTTCCCTCGTGCGCGGAGACCTGGGGCCAGCCGTGCGGGGAGCGGGGTGGGGTGGGGTGGGGTGTCCAAGGGCTCAGGCCCCGCGGGCAGGTTGGCGGTTGCCTCCGCTCCGCCCGGGCCGCGCTCCGCATCCGCTGCGGGCAGCCCCGCGGGCCCACTCGCCCTCACTCCCTTGCCCGCGTGTGCGACCCTCCCCAGCGCCAAGCTTGGCCTTGAACTGAGACCCGTCAGATGCCGCCGGGCGCTGTCCTCTGGGCTGCGGCCACGACCTCCGCGCGGGAGCGTCTGGCTGGGGACGGGCAGCGGCGCGCGGAGGAGGCGACGTCGCGCTGCCGCCGGTGGACGCCTCGCCCGCAGGGCCGCGGGGCTGGGGCCTCCTCTGCACGTTCAGCGTCTTCGGGGGCCGCTGGCGGAAGTTCCCTGCACCCCGACACCCAGGACCCCGGGGACGGAGGAGGTGCTGGCTGGAACCCCGCGTCCTGAAGCTGCCCCGCGCCAGGCCCACCCACTCCCCTGCAGGAGGGGCGCCATCTGCAGCCGGGGGACCGCGGGGGGCTCAGCTCGGCAGCATGGAGCAGGGTCCCTGAAGGGAGAGGGTCCCCGAAGGGAGCGGGCAGAACTGAGTTTCATTCCGGAATCCCGTCTGAGAGGAACTTGCTGAGAAGCGAAGTCACGGCTCCCTGGGCCCTTGCAGGGCTCCGGCTGCGCGGGGTAGGTTTAAGGTTAAGGTTAGGGGTTGGGGTTAGCGGTAGGGGTAGGGTTAGTGTTAGGGGTTGGGGTTAGGGTTACGGGTTGGGGTAGGGGTAGGGGTAAGGTTAGGGGTAGGTTTAGGGGTAGGGTTAGGGTTAGGGTTAGGGTCCAGCAGAAAGGCTTTGGCACTTAGCAGCTGGTGGGGCTGCAGGCAAGGGAGGAGGAAGGAGCGGGCGGGGGAGCAGGGCAGTGGAGAAGGCTCCAGGGTGAGGACCTGTGGGTGGTGCTCTGGGCTGCATCCCTGCTGGTGCGCTGCCTTCACCGCGTGCAGTACTTCGCTTGGAACCCCAAGCCTTACGCCTCCAGGTTCACATGGACCCCGGTGTCGTGCTGAGGGGAGCCGAAGGTGGGGTGACCTGGGCGCTCCATTCCCAGGGTGATTCCAGCCCAGTTCACAACCTCCTGGCTTCCAGTTCGCCGCCCCTGGAATTGGCTGCTGGACCAGAACCGCTGAGGGGACGGTCGCTGGGTTTGAAGACTTGTCTTTATTGGGGCCCTGAGGTCTCCACGTGGCTGCTCTCGGGGAATGAACTTGCCCAGTGAAGTGGAGCAGACCTGTGCGCCGTCCCCTTAGCCTCGCTGCCCGGGTCCTAGCCTGGGCTGGCGACCGGTGCTCCGTGGAGCCTGAACTGGCCCAGCGCAGCAGCCACCCTGCCCTACAGGGCTCCCGGGTTAGCTTAGGGGCGAGGCCGCTGCAGGCCTCGGACTCTCCTGGCCGAGGGAGGGGTTGGGGTCCCTGAGAGACAGACACAGAAACCCCCTGGAAGCTCCCACATTTGCGTGGGGGCAGCAAGGTCCGGGGAGTCCGGGGTCTCGACTTCCCGCATCCGCTAGGCGCTCCGCACTCAGGTCCACGCCCCTGGAAGCCCAGGCCTCAGTCTGACAGCCTCCGGGCTGCTGGCGGGTGCCAGCATCGTCAGGCCGCAGCCCTCCCCCGCCCCTGCCTGGCTGCCCACCATCTCGCCAGCAGAGGCTCCTGTGCAGAGCAGGGCTGGAGGGGTCTCGGCAGCCGTGTCCTCTGAGCCTCAGTTTCCTCTTATGTGGAATGGAGCCAGCTGGATGATGGGGGGGAGGCCTGGCACAGGGCCTGGCACACGGTGGCCCTCAGGTGAGGGGTCTGTGCGTTGCCAAGTGGTGAAGGTCCCTTACACTACAGAGAAGCTGAGTTCAAGGAGGAATCCACTGAAGAAAACGTTGCTTCATTCAAGTTGCCCGCCTCACAGCCCCCCCCCCCCCCCCCCCCCCCCCCCCCCGCCACACACACACTCCCTCCTCCCTCAGCCACGCTGTCCTCTTGCCAAAGGCCCGCCCTCTCGGCGCCAGGCTTGCTGGTCCCTCTGTTTGTGGCCTCAGATGCCCAGGCAGCTGGAGGTCAGCCGGAAGGTGCCGGGTTCTGCCTGCTATGGAGGTGCAGCTGGAAGCCACAGGAGGACCTGAGCTGGTGGCTGCTATCACCCCAGTTCTGAACTCTCCCAGCCCTTCAGGCCAGTGCAGCTCATGGAGACACGGGGGTCCTGGGCAGCTTAGCCAGGGCAGGAAGGAAGGAACTCTGGAGCGGGCAGACCGCAGGACAGGGTCGGGGAGCTGGGGGGCCCCTCCACCCCCCAGTCCTGGGCTCACCCCCTGCCTCTCTCCTTCCCAGAACGCCTCCCCCACACAGGACCAGGCTCAGGCCCGCCCAGCGCAGATCTGCTTGTCATCATCCGAATAGTTTGTGTTCAACCCACCAGCATTCGCTTCTCTTGTGTGTTTGATTGAGGTGACACCATGCTAACCACCTGAAAGGGAGCAATTCAGTGGCATCCACACACCATGCAGCTGCCACGTCTACTCCCAAACCTGACGCGTGCACAGTGAAACCTCGTGCCCACTCAGCAGCAACACCCACGGCCCTGCCCTCCAGCCGGTCAACGCCTGCCCTGCGTTCTGTCGCCGTGGGCTGACCCATCCTGTGGAAGCTTCCTATAAAGGGTCGGACAGCCTGTCCCAGGTTTTTCACACTCAGCACCTGAGGCCCAGCCACCCGGCAGTGTGTCTGCATCCCATTCCCATTAAGGCTGAGTAATAATCTATTGAGAGTGGTTACCCACTCACCTACTCATAGTCTCATCCATTTTTTTAATCTTTATTGTTGAAAGTATTACAGATACCACTTGTATGTGGAGTCTGAAGAACAAAATACAACAGAATTTGAGGTAATAATTTCACCTCCTTTTTAATTCTCGAACCTCACCCTGCTCTGCTGTTCTGTTCCCACACCACACGATTACTTTATTACTTTGTTGTTAATTACTCCTGGGACGTAAGCATCACAAGCAGAGGTCTTGGTTCATCCTGCTCCTGAATGTAGGGCAGCACCTGGCACATAGTAATTGCTCATCCTAGTCACTGGACGGACGGACAGACAGATGGAGGGATGGATGGATGGACGGAGGGATGGATGGATGGATGGATGGATGGATGGATGGATGGACGGAGGGATGGAGGGAAGGATGGATGGATGGATGGATGGATGGATGGATGGATGGATGGATGGATGGATGGACGGAGGGATGGAGGGAAGGATGGATGGATGGATGAAGGGATGGATGGATGGATGGACGGATGGAGGGGTGGACGGAGGGATGGATGGATGGACGGACGGATGCAGATGCTTTTGGTCACAGAGCCCCTTCTTACCTAGAGTGGGAGAGCCACAAAGTGCAGGCGACTCCCACACCAGAAAACACGAGCCAAACCTGACCTGTCCGAAGGGCCTTGTTGAACTCTGCCCACCTTCCCAAACGTGATTCTGACAAACTGCCGCGTCTTGGAGGCCGGTCCTGCACTGGTTCCAGAGGGGTGGGGGGACCCAAAGACAATGTTTACGTGGATGCTCATTCCGAGGGCAGGCGCACCTGAGAGGGACCCCATCTCCTGGCAAGCGAGCAGCTCCCACGCCACCCAGGCCAGAGTGTCCCAGACAGAATGCGAGCATGTAGGACGACTTTTCCCCTCGGCTGCATGAACCTTAGCCTCACATACCCTACGGGGAAGAAAAAAACCCTCAGCGGCTGTATTTATCCCGAATGCAAAGCTGCCCCCTTTGTTGAGGTCGCTGAGCTAACCCCGTGGAGAACAATGGCGGGTGTGCTGGCGGGCCATGTGCTGATGCGCTCATGCCCTCAGCCGCACCAGATGGCCGGGCCCGCCTGGGTCAGGACGCAGAGCCAGGCTGCCCCCCCACCCCCCCCCTGCCCCCGCCGCCGCCCACTACCAGACACTGCTTCTCTGTGGAGACGCTGGCCGTCCAGGGAGGCACATGCAGGGCGCCAAGCAAGAGCAAAGGAACAACTCTGGGGGCTGGTGGGCAGGTTTGAACCGAGAGGCAGAATCCTAAGGATGGGAAGGCAGGAGAAGGATCCACGTGCTACACTGTCACAGCGCCCGCTACATCGTTGCAGTGCTCAGCTCGAGGGCATGGCTCACATTGTCATCGCTTCTGCCAGGACCTGGGTGCAGCTCTAATCTCTCTCCCTCTCCCTCCGAGGTGCCCGTTTTCTATCCTCCCGCATATCTCAGTGCATCACCGAGGGGAGAAAAAAGCTTGGTCCCCAAAACAAAAACAAAAAAAAGAAGCTGGGTTTTCTTGCGACCGCAAAGGGCGGCTGCAGACAATTCCTGGGAACAGGTAGCTAAGTGGCCACGGCAGGACTCCACATGGACCCCTCCTGTCGCCCCGCTGACCTTGCTTTTCCCACAGGTTGGGCGAGACCACCAGCCCAAGGCTCCCCTGTCCTGGGAGTGACCATCTGTCTGTCCATCCCCATGGGGCCAGGCTGGGCTGCCAGGCGACCCCACCCACTACTCCCACCCATGTCCCCGGAGCAGAGTCTCCATCAGAGCCAGGAGGGCAGCATCTCAGAGACATCCTGCCCGATCCGCACAGAGGCCGAGGGGCACCCCCACAGGAGGACCAGCAAGGACCATCAACCCCCATGTTCTGACTCTGAAACAGACAAGCAGGCAAGCCCCACCACATGGTCTGTTTTTTAAAAATGTATTTGTATGGATTTCAGAGAGGAAGGGAGAGGGAGGGAGGGAGGGAGGGAGGGAGAGAGAGAGAGAGAGAGAGAGAGAGAGAAAGAAGCATCAATGATGAGAAAGAATCATTGATCAGTTGCCTCCTGCACGCCCCACACTGGGGATTAATCCCACAACCCGGGCCTGTTCCCTGACCCGGTATCGAACCCTGACCTCCTGGTTCATAGGTCGACGCTCAGCCACTGAGCCACGCTGGCTGGGCCACTTGGTCTTCAAAGTCAGTGCTTCATGGTGCCCAGGAGATGGGCAGGGGCATGACCCCCCAGTCGCCGGCTATCTGTGTGCCCTGTGTCCCTCCTGCTAATGTCACGGCTGCCCAGGCGCGGCACCAGCACGCCCTGTAGCCGGGAGGGAGCGCAGTGCCTCGCCATTGCACAGTGGGGTCTTCGAGGTGTTGATGACTCGAAGAGGGTCTCAGGAGCCTGGACCAGGTGAATTCTGCTTGGAAGGGAGTGGGGGGGGGCACGGGACTAACAGGGCCTCCACCAGCAGCCTTTGGGGAGACACGGGGGCAGTCTCACTCCTCAATAAAAAACACAGAAATGTCTTCAGAACACAGCTGCCGACAGAGGGTCTGCTCTCCTCCTCTGCCTCCCGGGTGAGCAGAATGCACGTGGGTCTGTTCTCCATCCTGTTCCCTCGGACCCCCTTCCCCTGCTCCCCTGAGGGCAGAACCGGGCCTGGCAGGGCGGGGTCCACGGCGTGTGGCCACGCTGTCCGGCTCAGGGCCTGCGCTCAGGGCCCCGCGGGACCACGTTCACTCCCAGCCCCACAGATGCCCCAGCCAGCCCTGCGCTTGGCAACGAGACCCTCTTTGAGGTGGTTGCACCGTTTCCCACGTGCCGGCCAGGGGCCCCTCACACTGTCCCCACCCCCGTGTCCGGCGTCCACGTTTCTTCCCAGCCACCACAGTAGACAGCAGGCAGATCGCTTCCTTTTTAAGGTTCCTGTGATTTACAGAGAGAGGAAGGGAGAGGGAGAGGGAGAGGGAGAGGGAGAGGGAAACATCGGTCGGCTGCCTCCTGCACACCCCACAGGCATCGAACCAGGCACGTGTCCTGACGGAGCCGAACAGGCGACCTTGCGGTGCCTGGGACGGTGCTCCAACCACCTGAGCCCACCAGCCAGGCCCAACCCTTTCTCAGGCCCTAAACCAAGAGGCACCCCAGCTAAGAATCAGTCATTTTACACTCTAGCCCCGGGAGCCTTGCATGGGGCAGGGCCGTGCGATGTGCTCACATGGCTGCACGTCAGGAGGTAACACCCGAGCGCCGGCTCTGCTAGTCAGGGAGGAGCAGGC
>PVJC01045578.1:0-13649 GCA_004026665.1 Murina feae | reverse complement strand
TTTCCCCAAGAGCCACTGATGGATGTGAGCCAGCTTGAGTGTTTTTGAGTGGGGACAAACTTGATTTATTAATATTCACACAATCTACTTGCTTTTTCAGTATGTCAATTTGGAGTATTCAAATCAATCATCAGAGTTTTCACAGAAAGGACAATTGTAAGGAAAATTAGATACTTATACTGCCATGAAAAAAAAAAAAGTGATGTTTCAGTTGCATTTTAAAACTGAACATACATGGAATTCTGTCCAGTTTCAGTGTAGAAAGTTACTTTACAAAACCCTACAGTAAGTAAAGGGGGTTGGTTACTCCACAGAAGATTGATTATCCAGGAGTCAAGCAACTAGAAAAATTCACCTGCCAGTAATGGCCTCGGTCTCATTTTTTCCTTTGCATCACCCATGTATAAATCACAGCATTCTAATCAGTGGGGAACAATGAGCAATCCTGTTCCTTGTGTAGTGATGATGGAATGAGCAGGTTTGTGAATGAATAATCAGTGATGGCACCAAAACCCACAGGGCATGACACAGACTAAGTGGCTAGATCCCAAGGGGCTGATTGCAGAGTCTTTCCTGTGGTCTGAGGATGCTCAGGCTGCTTCTTGTTCATTGCTATCTGTGAGCACATCAAGGCATTTAATGTATTAACTTATATGTAAATACACTCTATTATATATATAAATATATATAAACTAGAGGCCTGGTGCACAAAAATTTGTGCACACAGTGGGGAGGAGGGTCCTAGCCCCAGCCTTTGCCCCCTCGCAGTCTGGGACCCCTCTGGGGATGTCCACCTGCTAACTTAGGTCCGTTCCCTGGGAGATTGGACCTAAGCTGGCAGTCAGACAACCTTTTGGCAGCCTGGGAGCCCTCGGGGGATGTCCACTTGCCAGCAGGGAGCGGGCCTAAGCTGCAGTCGGATATCCTTAGTGCTGCTGAGGAGGTGGGAGAGGCTCCCACCACCACTGCTATACTGGCAGCCATCAGCCTGGCTTGTGGCTGAGCGCACTGACCACCTATGGGAGTGCACTGACCACCAGGGGGCAGCTCCTGCATTGAGAATCTGCCCCCTGGTGGTCAGTGTGTGTCATAGTGACCAGTCATTCCCAGTCATTCTGCTGTTAGGGTCAATTTGCATTTTATCCTATTATTATATAGGATTTAATTCAGAGATGAAGGAAGAGTGAGAGAGAGAGAAATATCAATGATGAGAGAGAATCATTGATCAGTTGCCTCCTGCATGCCCTCTATTAGGAATCGAGCCCACAACCCAGGCATGTGCCCTGACATGGAACCGAACCTTGACCTCCCGGTTCATAGGTCAAAGTTCAACCACTGAGCAACACTGACCAGGCATTATATTCTATTTTTTAATCTAGAAAATGAAAGGGAAAAGAGACAAACAAGATAAATCCCTTAAAAATATGATTCTAGTTTAAATCATTTTATTATAATGTTCTTTTGGTGTTAAAAACTCTGGAAATAGTATTGCTCAGTAAGCCAAGTAAGAGAAAACAATTTGTCTTCCCAATACCCACAGTGAATGATTCTTGCTCTGACCTTATTCTTATAAGGGCATGACTGCTGGTATGTGCTCAGTGTTTTCCTATAGACGATAGCCTCTTGCTGAACTTTAGAATCTTTCTAGATTTCAGGAAATCAAATTTTCTGCTTCCCCCATACTCAAAATCCTTCTTTATTTTTGCTTCTCAGTTAATGACTTGAAGTTATTTTCTGACCTAGACCGGGTTAGGAATGATTTAAAGTATTTGTAGTCACTTACTTATCTTCCTTTCTATATTGGGAATGGATTCTGATCCCAGGTGTAGCTAATTGGGCAAGAATACTGAGGAAAAATATTGGAGTCTGTTCTGGGAATGACAGCGCGAGCAGGTGTGCCTATATTACGTATATTTCAACCCTGAGCATTTCTAATGCTATATTTTTAGTGTCAAGCTGTTTCCTTCTTAAATTACTACACTTAGACTCAGAAAGAGCATACATATATCTTGCCCTGCTAGCGGGGCTCAGCAGTTGAGTATTAACCTATGAACCAGGAGGTCAAGGTTCAGTCCCTGGGCAGAGCACTTGCCCTGGTTATAGGCACCATTCCCAATGTAGGAGGCAGCTGATCAATAATTCTCTCTCATCATTGATGTTTCTATCTCTCTCTCCCTTTTCATTTCCCTCTGAAATCAATAAAAACATAAAATAAAAGAGCATGTATCTTAGACAAGGTTATGTATGGAGTATGTAAATATTGAGTTCCATACATATGGCTTTTCAATAGGAAACTTTTTCAGGTAGGAACAGTGTTTTTATATTCTAACATGGATGATTTGGCTCTACTCATCCATTTATGCACACCACAAAACAAAGAGCATAAACGTAATTAGACATTCTAATAAGAACATGCTAAAACTATTTCCTTAATTTGAAATCGGAGATAGTGAGGGGCAAATGGGAAGGAAAGGTGATGGGAGTGGGCCAAGGGGAAGCGTTTTAAAATACAGCTTCCTGCACACTGGCAAGAGGCAGAGGCAGGAATGCCGAGATGGTTCCTCCGAGGTCAAGGCTCTCCCTCTGCCTGGGACTTGGACTTTTGCGGCTGCTCAGTAACAAGCCAGCAGCACCATCTAGAGGCATGCAGCCATCCTTCACACAAAAGAAACAAAAGAGGAGTCTGTCTATCCATCTACACAATTTGCGTAATGGCAAAACCCCTGCTGCCCTGATGTATGCATAGATACATGGCCTCTCACAGAAAGCCTGCGAAGGGATTGCTTTCCACCCCCACGAGCAATGGCTGCAGAGTTTATCTGGGGGAGTAGTCAAGACTCTCTTCAGGAGCTGAGATTTACCTGAGCAACTTCCACAGACTTTTAAATCAGTTCATTCATTCCATGCATTTTACTGGATACCTGCCGTGCCTCGGGCTTTGTGCTAGACGCTAGGGACACAGACCCACATATATTGTATTATTGACTGTCCCTCTGCACTCCTCACCTACATATACAAACCTCACCACATAGATAAGTCTTCTGTCTTAGCCTTTAATCAGTTTCTGAGCAGTAAAAGTAGAAATATTTCAAAGCAGTCACTCCATTGCAAAGTTACTAGTTCCATGTAAAACACTGGAATGTTTTCAGTGGAATCATAGAATGAAATCAGTTTAGGTGACAGAAGATCTGATAGTCCTTGCGTAGTCATTATCGAACTTTGGTGTCAGTGAGAAATACCTGGTAGACTTTTTATTAAAATGCAGTTTCAGGCTCCAACCACAAGATAGTCTTATACTATATACGCGTGCCCAGGTTGATGCATTATGTATGAATATGTTTATCCTCTTTTCATGATAAAGGCGAACAACAAATCAGATTTGCAAAGGGGAATGTTCTAATTTTGATTTGCAGGGGAGCTACCCCAGAGTCATAAGCTGAAGGTGTCTTTTTCAAGTTTTTCCTTTTTAACTACCTCTATTGTTCAGAATAAATAATATTTAATGACCACACCAATACCACAGTCTAGTAGTGAAGAGTGTTTAGCTTAGCAATCCCTTCTCTTTCCATCAAAGGAATTAGCTCTACTTGGCACAACTTGGTCATGGCTGCATAGTTCATTAGAATAATTTGGAGAATCATTACGTTAAAACACAGACCCAGAAGTTCACTAGCGTCCACGTTTTGATCTAGGTCTTATTTACAAACAAGCATGCCATGTTAAGAATACATGTGTGGCGAGGACCTTGTTAGATTTAACTGGGAATTCATTATAGTAACAAACTCACAGTGATGAGGCTGTGTGGGTGAAAGGAAGCTGAAAATTAGAAACTTGAGTGGATTTCAATACCTAATTCCCCACCAAACACAGGCAAATTAGGACTTTAAAAACCTCTTCTAAGTTGAAGACAATTTAGTTTTTAGTCTTTCTCATTTTAGCAGCTGCTATTTGGAAAGATGCCCAAGTATAAACCTGCTATTGAGTAACAAAGATGCATATGGCAGCTTCACGTAGAATACATTTTAATTTATGAGCTCAAAGCAACAAAAAGGTGATGAATTGAGTAATTATCAATCCCCAGAAGACGATCAAGTTATTACAATCTTATATATGAAAAGTTTGTCATAAAATTGACAAACACTAAACTGGGAAAACACAGATAAGATATAAGAGTTTCTTCATTTTAAAAGAATAAAGCATAAAAATACACAAATATTTACATACTAGAGGCCCGGTGCACAAAAATTTGTGCACTCCAGCGGGGGGCAGGGGGGTCCCCTCAGCCCAGCCTGTACCCTATCACAGTCTGGGACCCTTTGGAGGATGTCCACCTGCTAGCTTATGCCTGCTCCCTGGGAGATCGGGCCTAAGCTGGCAGTCAGACATCCCTCTGGCAGCCCAGGAGCCCCGGGGGATGTCCACTTGCCAGCAGAGAGCAGGCCTAAACTGCAGTTGGACATCCTTAGCACTGCTGAAGAGGCAGAAGCTCCCACCAACACTGCTGTACTGTCAGTCATCAGCCTGGCTTGTGGCTGAGCAGAGATCCCCCTGTGGGAGTGCACTGACCACCAGGGGCAGCTCCTGCATTGAGCGTCTGCCCCCCAGTGGTCAGTGTGTGTCATAGTGACCAGTCATTCCCAGTTGTTTCGCTGTTAGGGCCAATTTGCATATTACCCTTCTATTATATAGGATAGAGTCCTGGTGCATGGGTGGGGGCTGGCTGGTTTCCCCTGAAGAGTGTCCCGGATCAGGGTGGGTGTTGGGCTTGGGTGCCTGACCAGCATGGAGGAGGGGCTGAGGGTCGTTTTTAGTCTGGCCACAACCCCTCAGAGAGGGGGTCTTGCTGGGGTGCCTGGCCAGCCTGGGTGAAGGGCTGATGGCTGTTTGCAGGATGGCCACAGCCCCTTTTGGGGTGAGGGGTCCTGCTGGGGTGCCTGGACAGCCTGGTTCAGGGGCTGATGGCTGTTTGCAGGCTGGCCAAGCCCCTCAGCGGGAACACTCACTCCATGAGGGTGGGGCCATCCTGGGTGAGGGGCTGATGGCTGTTTGCAGACTGGGCACAGCCCCCAGTGAGGCTGACTGGAATCAGGTATCTGGGGTTTATTTATCTTCTATAATTGAAACTTTGTTACCTTGAGTGGAGGCCACAGCCGGCCTAGGCAGACAGGAAGTTTAGCTTCCTCCATCACCAGGGCAAGCAAGCCTCCTGTTTGCTCTAGCTCCATGGCTGCTGGCTGCCATCTTGGCTGGATAATTTGCATATAGTCACTCTGATTGGCTGGTGGGCGTGGCTTAGGTGTAAAGGGGTAATGGTTAATTTGCATATTACTCTTTTATTAGATTAGATAAAATAAATAAAAATAATTCATAAAGTGTTGAACATGTAGCAATGCCTACCTAGAGATCATTTGATGAGTGATTTTACTTTCCTTCTAGAATTTCCCCAAGTTTTATGTAACATTTATGTACTTATGTTCGACCATCCTCCTCATAGCTGCCTTTCTGGAACATTCATTAGCTATCAACCTGGACATTTCTTGAAACATTAATTCTCATCTTGGACTGATGAATGAACTTCCCTAAGTTCATTGTTCTTAGAGCACATTTACAAGTCTATGGAGTAAACATGGGGATGATGCATCGGATTTCACAGTGTGATGGGGAACACAGGTGTAAGGAAAAGGGAACACAGGTAAGTGCCTGGCCTCAAGAAGATCATGTGTCAATCAATGAAGGTTATAGCCCTTGTTGTTGGGCTCAGTATGTAACCAGCATCCAGCCTATGTTTTCCATAAGCAGATGGAGAGCAGACATCAAATAAAAGTAGCTCCACCATATTTCAGATTCTGACTCATGAGGGACATCTGGCACTATTCTTGCTTCTTTATTTTGTTTTATGCACTCTTCTTAAAATAACTTGTTGGTGTGGCTATCTTAATGAGACTATTTGAGATAATTTTCTCCCCTAAGTTTGGTATGATAGCATATAAAAAAATTAATGTTCTTATTGATTTCAGAGAAAAGAAGAGAGAGAAACATCAATGATTAGAGAGAATCATTGATAGTCTGCATGCCCCACACTGGGGATTGAGCCTGCAAACTAGCCATGTCCCCTAACCAGGAATACAACCAAGACCTCCTGGTTCATGGTTCGACAATCAACCACCATACCACACCGGCCATGCTGTTGGCACACTTTTAGGAAGTATCTTTCAGAATATCATAAAATAAGAAAAGAGATGCATATCAATGAAAGTGGAAAAATAGAGCGATATAGTTTCGGTACTTTGTTAGTGTAGATTCAGAAAACTTGAAATAATATTGCATTTATCTTTTATTTCCATTCCCAGAAATCTTATAAGGAAAACAGGAAGTGCCCACTTTAACCATGGGAAAACTGTTTCCAGTTGATGTCCTAGGGGCTCACAGACTGGCCATGGTGGTGACAATGCTCCCTTAGTAGCAGTCCTTGTCATAGTCAAAAAGAGTAGTGATGATAACCAGAAATGAGTGCTTACTGTGTGCTGAGCCCTCCTGTACTGGTTAATGCATTAAGTCATTTAATACCGCAATTCTATAAGTGAGGTGCTATTATTATTCCCATTGTGCCAAGGACTACACTACAGCACAGAAAGCTTCAGTTACTCAAGGCTGCCTAGCGAATAAGTAATGAATCCAGGATTCAGACCAGACATTCTGATCCTAGAACATCTGCTATATGACTCCCCAGAAAAGACCAGGTTAAAATAAAACTGGAATCTAAGACTCAATGAAATGTCAAAGTGAAATAAATATATAGGAAAGACAGCTTAATGGATAGGAGTGTGCACTCCACAGTCAGATGACACAGGTTTGAAATGAAGGGGCTGCTGGTGATTATGGACAAATGGAAATTAAGTTTCTTCATCTGTAAAGTGGTGATTATAATAGCATCTACTGTGTAAGGATGATGTAAATATTAGGTAATAGGATCCACAGTAAGGGCTGATATAAATTAAATGATCAATCTATTTCAGCAAATATCATGATAAGCTTAACAAAGATAAATCTGAGGCTAAGAGAAAATGTGGTATTGTGGTTTTTTTCTCCTTATCCTTATGAAAGCATTTAGAGAATGGTTACGTATAAAATAAAATTAATTAGCTTTAGCTGGTTTGGCTCATTGGATTGTCAGCCCTCAGACTGAAGGGTCCCAGGTTTGATTCCTGGGAAGCATCTCAGTTGCAGATTTGATCCTGGGCCCTGGTTGGAGCACATGCAGAAGGCAATAGTTGACTTGTCTCCCTCACATCCATGTTTCTCCCTGTCTCTCCTCTCCCTTCCACTCTCTCTAAAAATCAATGGAAAAATATTCTTGGGTGAGGATTAACAACAAAGTAATTATTAATATTAGCCGATTATACTCTCTTTGATTATTTGAAAATATGGTCCCTCCTAGCACATGCCCATAACGAATCCTTGTGTAAACCTAATATAATTATATGTTTTAAGAATATTTTCTAAGTACTACATACCCTAGATTCCTTGTCCAGTTTCTTTCCACTTATATAACTCCTTCAGTATGATTCTTTTTCTTACTAAGTTTCCCCTAAGAAAACGCTTGACTCTTTTATGCTCCCTCTCTCACAGTCCTTTGACGTATCTAAGCTTTTAAGTTTCAATCGAACGGGGCTCAAATGCTATCTCTGCAAATGGCCTGACCTTGCCAATCACTTTCCCTCCTTCTGGATACCATGGGGCACCTTCTCACACCGCTGCACTGTCTGCCTTTGACAATCTCACCAGGGGTTTTCTCTGGACTTTGTTCCCCCTCCCAGAAAGTTCCTGGTCCTGCACTTCTTGCATTTCCCCAGTGAAAAGCACTCCATGCGACCTGACAATATTAAGAATGAAATGATCTCCACGTGCAGAGGCACACCGAGGGCATGGCATTGAAATGAATACTGATGGCAGAGGTGACGCTTCAAAGATAGAGTCTAAGTTGGCATGCCTCCTTGACAATGCCGAGTCCCAAATCAAAACAAGGTCATAAACCCCCATTTCTATTGTGGGGGCGGTAACTATTCTGAACAGGCATAGTATATAGTAATACATGGCTTATTTAAAAAATTGGATTGTTATTTGGGGGTACCTATGAAGAAAGTTTTTTGTTTGGTTGGTTGGTTTTAAATGTATTTTCATTGATTTTTTGAGAGAGAGGAAGAGAGCTAGAAATACTGATGAGAAACATCCATTGGCTGCCTCCTGCATGCCCCCTACTGGGGATCGAGCCCCCATCCCGGTATGTGCCATGACTGGGAATCAAACCAGCCAACGTTTAGTGCATAGAATGATGCTCAACCACTGAACTATATCAGCCCAGCAGAAAAGTTGTTTTTTAACTCATAGTTTTGTGCAAGGCAAATTATGTTTGTGTAGACTGTAGGATAGGGAAAAGGGTGGAAAGGGAGGGGTTTAATACTTCTCTCTGTTAATATTAGGACTCACTGGAATATAAGCTCTATGAAATATGGGCGTTACTTGTGTGCACTGCATTTACCCAACTTCCTGAATCAAAGCCTGAGAGTGGCCCTTAATAAGTACATGTTGACTAAATGAATAACATAAATAATTAAAGCCAGATATATAAATTACCTCTTCAAATGTTTGCTTTATCTAAGGTCCTTCGATGGCAGCCATTGTATTTCCTGTGACTAAAATACTGATAACCACTGCTTGGACTTGAAATACTTCTGCTGATGGCTACTCCTTTTCTGTTTAGAGATAAATACAAAGTAGTCCCCAGTAGCTTTAATATTTATGTTGAATAGTGTTAATGCTCACATCTTCCTAGGCATAGTGTGGCAAGTAGAAGCATTTCCCGTAAATCTCTGAGTGCAACTTCTACCACAGAGTAAGCTGTGATTAGCCTTCCAAGAGTCCTGCATGGGCTGATAAATGCTGCTTGCTTGCTACATGGTTGTTGGGATGAATGAGTCCCAATGACAAGATACGGATGCCCAAGGAAGAGTGAGAATCAGGACTCTGAGTATGTACATTTCACCTGTGTTACCACCAGAGACTGTCTCTGTGGCACCATGCAATAGCACTAATGAGCTAACATCCTCGAGCCTCAGTTTCCTTAAATATAGCAACACAAAGTTGGAGCAGAATCTTGCCACCCTCTCTTTCAGCAGGGAAATGTTCTGGGTCAAATATGCTTTGTAGACAAGACCTTAAATTCTGTAATATTATTTGAGGCACGTTTGGAGTATCTCCTAGTCTCCCAGTCGCCCTAAGGCTCTGTTTATGCAAGCAAATTGAAGAGGAGACGTGAGGCTCTTAGACAGCAGAATCTAGGAGAAGGGGACTCATTTAACCTGAGCTGTCTCCATCGATACCCTTCCTGTGGTAATCGCTCAACTCCTCATCTGACAATGTCGAGAGAGCCCGAGGAAGGTTTGAGGGCAAATACAGATTGAGATAGTGAAAGCTGCAAACTACATGCTCACTGCAAACTGTTTGATGAGAGGGTAGTATATGCTGGATGCTTTCCTGTCATGTAGCTTAATTTGCTTAACTCTACTTAACTGGCAGTCACATTTTGATTACACAATCAAAATGGAAGTTTTCAAGTAGAGCGCCAAATTTATGTGTAGGACGCATGGAAGTGTAAAGCCGCTCTAAGTTCCATTATTTTTCTATGTCATGTTGCATAAAAATGGAGAATGAATTTATGAATTAACAAAACCCATAGTGACAGAATTGGAATGAGAGGACCATTATTTGATGTAAGGTCTTCCACAGAGTGCTTTTGCTATAGTCACCAATATATACTTTTTAAAATATCTATATTTTTATTGATTTCAGAGAGGAATTCAGAGGAAGAGATAGAAACATCAATGATGACAGAGAATCATTGATTGGCTGCCTCCTGCACGCCCCCTACTGGGGATCAAGCTCACAACCCAGGCATGCGCCCTCGACTGAAATTGCACCCAGGACCCTTCAGTGCACAGGCCAACACTCTATCCACTGAGCCAAACACACTAGGGCGTCACCAATACATTCTAATATTTCCCATGTCTCTTGAAACTCTCAAGGTATGTTGGCCTTCTTACAATTCCTGTTACACTGCTCTCCTTGCCATCTGGAAGTCTTTTGTTGTTGTTGTTAATTCTCACCAGAGGGTATTTTTCCCATTGATTTTTAGAGAAAGTGGAAGGGAGAGGAAGAGACAGAGAGAAACCTTGATGTGAGAAACATTGATTGTTTGCCTCCCACATGCACCCTGACTGGAGTCAGGGAAGGAGCCTACAACCAAGGTATGTGCCCTTGATAAGAATCAAACCAATGGCCCTTCAGTCCATTGGTTGATGCTCTGACCACTGGGCCAGACCAGCTAGAGTCCATAAGCAAGTCTTTATCTTGGCTGCTCTCTCTGCTAGGACTCCCCTCGAATCATACCACTTTTGTATTACATTCTTGGTCTTGTCAATTTTGCTTCAACTTCTAGGGTTTAAGTAATTCATCAAAATGGACTTTCTTTTGACCTTTGAATGTACTCCAACAACTCCCCTTTTATTTTATGTCAACTTGGAATTATTTCCACAAAGAACATACCACAATTATCATTTATAATCAGATATTTACTCATAAATATTTCTTTACTTTCTCTCTTCTCCCATTAGAGTAAAGATACCATGAACACAAGAATTGTTTCTGCTTAGTTCAGAGCCAAATTCCCAGCAAAGCTCAGGGCAGGTACTCAGCTACCATGGCACTGGTGTCATGTTATATGGAAGGCCCAGAGAGGTGGGTAAGGGATCAAGACATTCTTTGAAAGCATGACCTGGGACACCCCTCCTCTGAACCCATCTTCCTATCTAAGGGAGATGCTGGAGGGAACGATTCCTCATATTTTATTACACAGAGGCTGAAGAGGCATTAACTCCTGATTTGTGAACAACTATTTTTGGTTTGAAATGGATTATCTTCCTTCATTATCGCTCATGCACAATCTTGTCAGGTCCCTAACTCACTAACAACATAATCTATTCCTCTTCTTTGAAGTTTCAAACATGCATAAAAGTGTATTAGAAGAGATTCTAAATTGAACATTCAGAAATGTGTTTCTGAAACCCGACTCTGTCCCCAAATGCCTCTTCAGATCAGGTAAGTCCCCGGCATACTTGGTGCACAGGTGAAATGTGCTCCAGTCGAAGTGATGGCAAAGACACTGTTTCCTACTCTAATTCTCCCAGGATTCAAACTGTTTTGTAACTGGAGGAATTGGGCAAGAGGGAGAGGGGGCATGTGTGGCCATTGCGGGTTCTTGCCGATGGTGACAGGACCTTGGGAGATGTCAGAGGTAATAGACCAATTGCTAATGAGAGGTTGCTGGGGGCAGTGCCTCCTCTCCAGGGATGAGGGCTGAGGTTGAATCTGAGCACGGACAGTATCTGAATTTGCTCCATTGCAGGGTGGACACACATGCATCCCAACCTTCTCTTTGTGAGATGAAAATGCTTGGTGGTCTATCGTGTTCATGCTTATTTAATCAGGGTTTCCTTAGACATCTTAACAATGACAGGTAAATAACACCCTAAACTAATGTGACAGCAAAGACAAATTATACTTTCCTGAATATTCAAAACTTTTTTTTTCTGATGAGGCAAGTTACAGGAGAAAATGCAGATGTGTTTATTCTTGAAAGCTATCAATATGGCAGTTTATGCAAATGATGTGAATAAGGTTTCCAGATGTAAAACCACAGGATTTTATGATTCTAAATGTTCATGAAGAGAAGAGATCCTTTAAACAAAATCCCTTTGGTTGATTTAGGTATGCTAAGACACACATAGATTTACCAATGTTCATTCTAAATTTCATCCTAATATTTACATTCGGAAATAATTTACTGTGATAACAAACAAAGACAGAGTGAGTTGGTATCAATGCCATTTCTTTCACTCTTACTTTCCCTAAAATTCAAGCACCAAGGAGAAAGAGACGCCTCAGAAGGCACCCAGAATTCAAATATATTTATGGGAACATTAGTTTTATAAATAAGCAAATCCTTATCTCACCTCACAGAGTTGCCTTGAAATTCTCCCAATGGAAGAAAAAAACAGATGAGTTGCAAGGTGAACTTATAAACACAGAAAATACTGCAGGTTTGACAAAGGCCTGTCTCTGTTTCTTCATTTCAGTGTCCAACAAGCTGAATTGGGACTGGGATGTAAATCTTGGTGAGTAAATTAGAACAACAGTATATTGATGAGGAGAGATGAGAGATGAGAGAAAGTCCTTTCTGGGGACCTGGGAGGTGCAAAGAATGCGATGGTGATTGTTGTGCTAATGTTTGCCCGAGGTGTCCTACAAGCCTAAGCAAAGTCAATTTCATCTCTTGAAGTTTATTCTTTAATTGACACAAAACGCAGGTCCCTGGAATGAGAATTGGCTGCTACCTTAAGGGCTCTGAGCGCTTCCTCTTAATGTTTTATTGATGAGATTCTGCCTTGCCCAGCACTGGGACAGCATCAGGAGACTCATTAGTGCAACTTGCTCTCAGTTTCAAAGATCCTTTACCTATCCTCTTGGCTGGTTTAAAGGGCAGGAAAGAGGAAGAGAATGAATAGAGCAGTGGCTAAAGGTTGTTTTTCACAGGAAGTCATGAACCACTATTGGCGTTCCCTTTATGCAACTAGTATTTTATTTCATTTTCTACTCTCTCCTGTGGTTCCCCAAAAAGGAGCTCTTCTGCAAATTTAATATCTCTGCCTGACAGTTGTGTGTGTCCCCACCTCCTCCCCCTTAAGCGATGACCAGTGTACACCATGATTCCAATACGCTGAAGAAAAACTTTCTGAATAATCTAGAATCATCATGCTAGATAAGGCAGGATTGTAAAAATTAGGATCTTGTTAATGTCCTAACATACACATTCAGTAGATATGTGTTCCTAACTTCCTTGGACAATCTTCAACCCATTAACATAGATACTTTTTGAAAAGGATAATTTATTGCTGAATCTAATATTCTTTGCTCACTTTACTCATATAGGATTCTTCCTATAAACACAGTCCAAAATAAGAAAATAAAAGCCTTTTATAAGGTAATTTCCAGAATTTAACTGTTTAAAATGTCATGGGATAATATTGTAGATAAGTGCCAAGATATTCTTAAAAGCACACTATGGAAAAGATATTGGGAGCTATAAAATGATACTACCCATGGATGAAAATTCAAAAAGTGTTTATCAATATATTCTCTCTATGCAGGGTAGGTGGCTGGACAGCTTCATAGGGTAGTACTCTCTTAGCAAAATATGAACTGATGTACACTCACTGTTTTTTAGTATTTGGCAATTATTAGCAAACAAACAAACAAAATAAACAAAAACAAAGGTAGAGAGTTAATTTGATAATCTATCCAAAGCGTGCAGGACTCCTGGAGCACTCTGTATGTAACTATGATGGCGTAGCTGTGTGTCTCAGCGCCTTACTTAGCAGTAAGGATAAACATTGCATGTTGCTCACTATGTGACTTTATTCAGTTTATATCCACAGAAAATAGTGATTAAGGGTGATCATTCTGGCCATTCTGAATCCTTGTGTTTGAAATTACCTTTAACAAGATTATGTATTTCATAATATATACTGTATTTT
>PVJC01045577.1:0-13669 GCA_004026665.1 Murina feae | reverse complement strand
GCTCAAAAAAGAGAACAACATGCAAGGGAGGGCAAGAGTCTGAGAGATCAACATAGAGGGGTGCCTGCTCCAAGCCTCCATGGTGTGCCTGGGGGCAGGCCCCCGGCAGGTAGACACACACAGGAGGACTGCTCCGAGCCTCAGATGTGGCTGGGGGCAGGTCCCCAGTGGCCACACACACACACACACACACACACACACACAGAAGGCGCCTGGCAGACTGGGGCCATCATAGGACATCCACTGAGGGGTCCCAGACTGTGAGAGGGCGCAGGCCGGGCTGAGGGACTCCCTCCACCCCGAGTGCACAAATTTTTGTGCACCGGGCCCCTAGTGGTATATAACAGCCAGAAAGAAAAGCAAGTGAAGTGGATATACAAATACTAATGTACCCTATTCTTTATGTCTTTCCTTGTGATTAGGCACAGGACTTAAGACAGAAAGCAAAATTCAGACAATAAACTATTTATAGAGTGTAAACAGAGATACTAGTCCTATCCACTGGACTAATAGTATAAGAATTGGAGGAAAAGTAAGCACAGTAGCTTATGGAATGGAGAGAGAATTGTATAGATTGGCAATAGCTACCATATTGTTTCAATGGTCACTTTATAGAGATACTTCATGATAAGACTTAGCGTAGCGACATACCTTATAAACTTAGATTAGACAAAGCTGTGCTTTTCCAGAGACAGACAATTTCTAAAGCTTCTGGATTATAGCTTGGGCATAAAAATATAAATACTAATAGCTGTGTTGTGCAGTTAGAATGTGGTTTGCTGTTGTTTCCATTAAAAAGAGGGAAAATATCATAAACACATTAACAATGCCTTATCCAATGAGGTGCTTTAAGAACTACACAAAACAAAATCTCATGAATTATTCATTTTGAATGTAGCCATTCCAATACAAGCATCTTAGTATCTACAGCACAACCTAAAAGGTTAACACAATAAAAAAGTCATATTTCACTGTGTGAGAAGGGAAAGTAGCCTGAGCTAAGGAAAACTCATCTAAAACTGTAATGATTAAACATTGTAAGTGCTAACTTCATATTAAATAAACTTATAACTATGTCACAGTAATAAACCAAAACTGCCAGCCTACTCACTTTTCTCATGTAAGTCTAATGAATGTTTTGAAAAGCCAGTAAGAAATAATCCAATTTTTAAAAATTTCATTTCTTTCTTAGACTAAAAATTTTAAATAAATGTGTGAATTTAAAACTATACACTCAACACTAATTATGCACGTTAATGAGATCAAAGCAATGGTATTACAAAAAGAGATAAGCTGCCAAACATTTGTGATTTTCAATGGAATGTAGTCATGTATATGACTGTATAAGTCCTCACAGGCGCTGTTCACATGCTAGCAAATCAGAACTGGTTGAACAGTGAGCAATTTAGGCAGCCAGTGCTTGCTGTATTTACATAATGCCAAGGTTTCCTATTTTGCTGTATATACTATTGACTAGTCTATCACTTAGTTAATTTAAACTACTAGATACTTTAAAATATTCCAGACAAACCCATATTCCATGTGAAAATATCCCCACATGAAACTCCTTTGTGTCTAGCTTCTGTAGCCATCTGAGTCAACCTTCTGTGATGGATAAGGCATAACGAAAGGGAAAACTGGAGAAATATGCATGAAATAAATAATCCTTTCTCACTGAAGCAGATATGCGTGTGTGTACATGCATGCAAATACTCATAGACAAAAGTTTACCTGTGATTGCAAACATGATTGCTGATATTGTTTTTATTATTTTGCTTTAATTCAAGAGTGGGAGTATGAATACATGCTACAGGAGGAGCACAAGAGTTTGGGAATGAGGGAACCTGGGCCTTTGTCCCATCTAAAGATGATCTTTTCATGTTATTGGGCAAACCACTTAGCCTCTCTAGATCTTAGATTTCTCATCTTTAAAAAGAGTCTTAAATAAGTTTATTATCTCTAAGAAATCGACTTATTCCTGGCAGACAGTGTGTATACTTTCAGATAACGTCATAGCTGTCTGGTTTCTCTGCTAAAGGCAGCCTAGACGATGCCACAAATAGCAGCTCCCTCCATCTGGGAGCTCTGAAATAAACCTGCTTTTCATACATGACTGGGATCTGAGTTTCTTAAACGTCTATGCATAAACATCACCTAGCCACTCTCTTGAAAGATGCCCACTTCCCGTTCCAAGCCTCCGGGACTCTGAAGCAAGAGCTCTGTGGCAGGGCCTAAAATCCTGCATGTTGATCATCATCCTGAATGACTCTGATGCAGGTGATTCTTAGACTATAGATTGAGAATCATCCACCTACACCTAACAGAAATCAGAGCTGCATGGTGAGCATCATTAGCATAGGGAGCAGTTAACATTTGACCTTGGATTATGGCTACAATTCTAATCGAGTTGCTGGTATAGCCCTAATTATTTAGCAGACGGTGTCATCTGCTATCCCCAGAAGACAACAATGAGAGTAAAATCTGTGTACACATGTTCTCGGGAGAAACCAGAACAGCAGTGGGAAACACAGGATAGCTTAAGGCCAAGAAACCAAGCGATGGAAATTACAGGTGCAGGGAGCTCATAAGCATAAATCACATTGCAGTTTGTCCCATATCAAGGCAAGGCAGCTGGGCCTTCAAACTACGGCTCCAGTCCCTCTGTGGCTACTTCGTTGCCTGTTGGACCTGAAGCTCCTGGGCACTTTTCTCTCTGCACAGTGGCTGCAGCACCAAAAGGATTTCAGCTCTTAAGGAAATTCCAGCAGAAATTGAGAGGGTACTTTCCAAGGTTATCTAACTGGGCAGTGATCCAACAGTTTCAACTTTAACTGGCTATCTCATATTCTAATATATTCCTCTATAGGACTAGCCACTGGGGATTGATTCCAGGACACTGCAGATGCCAAAATCCGAGGATGCTCAAGTACCTTATACAAAATGGCCTAGAACGATGCATACAGTTAGCCCTCCACATCTGTAGATTCCCAACAGTGGTTCAAAAATACTGTTTTCTAGTCCTGGCTGGGTGGCTCAGTTGGTTGGAGCATTGTCCCATACACCAAACAAGGATTCAGGTTCCATCTGGTCAGGGAACACACCTAGGTTGCAGGTTTGATCCCTGGTTGGGGCACACCCAGGAGGCAACCAACTGATATTTTTCTCATATCGATGTTCTCTCATTCTCTCTCTCTCTCTCTCGCTCTCTCTCTCTCTCTCTCGCTCTCTCTCTCTCTCTCTCTCTAAAAAAAGCATTGGAAACATTCTCAGGTGAATATTTGTAAAAAATACAGTTTTCTATCCATGGTTGGTTAAATACACAGATGAAAAACACTGAGCATGTGGTGAGCAGACTGTACATTTGTTGGGGAAAAATAAATGTATAAGTGGGTCCACGCAATTCAAACCCTTGTGGCTTATGAGCCAACTATACACCATTCCTTGTTAACTTTGTTTAAATACTAAATACTAGCAAACTAGAATTTTATTGCTTATGCCATTCAGTTGCTGTGAGAATCCTGAAAATAGAAATTGAATAGTAGAATTTACAATATGTCACCCCAAAATACGCTGCTTTGGCATATTGATTATTTTGAGTTAAAGCAATTGAGAAAGAGCAGGTGCAAAAGGACATTCTGAAATATTATTCTTCCTCCATGTACCAGGAGGAAAGAAGAAATTCTCATAACCAAAGACAGAATTGGGGCTAAGAAATCTGTATAAAATACCTTGTTAAACTAACACTTATCTTTCCAATTATTTCTCTACAATTGAGTGCTCCTAGTCCAAACCCCTTCTTTTTATTTGTTTCTTTGTCTAAAAAGTATAAAAGTTTTCTGTTCTTCTCACTTTTCCCAGTATTCATTCTCTTGTGAGGCTCCCTTATAAAATTAATTTTCTGTTTTTCTCCTTTTAATCTTTTTTTATGCTGGTTTTATTCTTATGTCCAGCCAGAGACCCTTAGAGGGTAGAGGATTTTCTTTTCTTCCCTGAAACAGCCAATTTACTTGAACTTCTTCCTGTATGTTCTTCTGCTTTGTTTTTATTTCCTAACTAGAGGCCTGGTGCACAAATTTGTGTACTGGCAGGGTCCTTCAGTCTGGCCTGCACCCTCTCACAATCCAGGACCTGTTAGGGGATGTCAGACTGCTGGTTTCAACCTGATCCCTGCAGGCCAGACTGAGGGACCCCAGGCTGCAGGGATTGAGCCAAAACCAGCAGTCTGACATTCCCTAAGGGATATAGTAGAGTAGAAGCGACAGGCTGCTGGGGAGGAGCCCGAGCCCAGGCTGGGCGTTGCATCACTCCTACTCATACTGGCTCCTCTGTGCCTGCCACCACTGCTTCTCAGTAAGCTCACTGAGTGGCACTCCCACTGTGGGAATGCACTGATCACAAGGGGGTAGGTCCTGTGCTGAGTATCTGCCCCGTGTTGGTCAGTGCGTATCATAGTGACCTGTTAATCAGTCAACCAGTTGAACCATTGACCCAACACTTAAGCTTTTATATATATATAGATTCTGATCTTGGTATGCTTTCTTAGAACTTCATCACAAGTGTATCATCCACTATTGCCACAAAACTCAGAATATAGCATTGCATTTTGTGTTTCCTAGACTCTCACGAATTATCAACTCTAATCCTCAAGCCACTACCCTCACTTGTCTGGCCATTCTCTATGTGACTTTTGGTCTAGTCACTCTTACACTGCCGTGGGACAATTGCCCATTCACAAAATTACAGTTTGACCAATTCAAATGAGCCAAGTTTAACTGGTATCCATGGACCTGCTCAAAATTAGCTTCAGGAAAAAGACTTCATAATGACTTGATGGTTAAAAAGATATTCTTAAGTAACATTTAACACTGAAGTTAGAATGTCATAAGATTCCTTATTTAGTTAGTTTATTCCAATACACAAAGCAGTCTGTTCTTTAAATTCTATACAAACAAAATGTTAGTTAGTAATATATAAAACAAAACAATAACATATGATCATTGGATAATTTTTAAAAATCAAGTTGGAAATTATCTCATATGCTTTTAATGTCTATCTATTGGGGGCTGTTGAATTACACATAAATCTAGAAATAGCTGCAAAATTGTTTCTTTTAGTTGAAACAAGTGTAGAGACAATTGTTTTCTCCTATCTGTTTTACCATATAAAGGGATGAATTTCTTGCTAAGTCAAAGCACAGGAAACACATCTCTTGCATTTGTACTGCATTTGTAGTAATTAGGAATAAGTAGAGATAACTCTGAATATATTGACCTAAAATCAATATCTGAAAAAAATTAGAACTAAAAATACTGATTTTTTTTCTACAAGATGATAAGTTTAGGGTACTTGGAGATAGGTGCATATTTATGTAATGGTGACACTTTTATAAGGTACTTATCTACCAATAAGACAAAAGATAAAACCAGGAAAGCTGTATCTATCATGTATATGTGTGTGGTGTGTGTATGAAAAGTCCTTCAATATTGTAGAAAGCACAGAATCAGTCAGGCAACTCCATCTTCTCTAGACACAGGGATTGGGTCAGTCAACACAATATGCATGAAAGGCATTATTTTTAGCAGATATTTTTAAAATTTTATTTTATAGAAATTACTAATTTAAATATTTTCTTTTCATTTATTCGACTAGATATTAGGCTAATATTAACTGGTCACTTTGGTTCATCTAGCAATCTAACACATATTAGCACTAAACAAACTAACTTGATGTCCAAGCATTTTTTAAAATGGAATGAATTGGCCAACAACTAGAGTTTAGAATATGAAGTGTACAGATTTCAAAACAATTCAGGTTGGAAATGCAGTGTCTTGTGAGTGAAAAACAATGTAGGTACAGACTTTTTCCATGAAAGAAAAATATGGGGATTATAGGAATTCTGCTGGTTTTGGAAAATAGGGAATATAGCAATAATCCTAAAAAAAATCATATTTATAGACTTTAATGTATTTTAGGTTTCATTTGACTGTATTTAACAGCTATTTTTATGCTTAGAATTTTAGGCATCACATACTAGATCATTGTGAGTAGGACACAGAATTATTTCATGATCTGTTTTGTGTCATGCCTGTATATGCCAAACTAAAGTTAATAGCTTGAGATGTTTTGCCATATAAGCAAGCCAAGGTAAACCACAGGGACTGTATTTTTGTAATGCTAATTAAATTTAGATTTTCACTGCTCAAAGCCAGTCATAATACTCATAAAATCTGACTTTTCCCTATTTTGGATAATGCCAGTCATTGTACCAATTTGCCCTGATAGTTCAGGGATTCCACATGAATGATTTACAGTAACTTACACAGACTGAAGTTCTATTAAATGCTAAGCTAGGTTACTGAAGGCTGTTGAGAATTCAAAAAGGACAAGACAATTTAAAGGGTGAAGTATCTATCATCTATCTATCATCTATCTGGTAATCCTCATAGCTATAGACATATACACACATATAAGAAAAAGGTGAATTGATTTTTTAAAAATCATACAGGCATGTAAGAGTATAGTATATTTTGAGACTCATTATATCTTGTCACTTGGTTGGCTTTAAAAAAAAAAAAAGAAATTGGCCTAAACTGAAATCAATTCTACATTATTTTATAAGATTTCTTTCATTCAATTGAGTTTATGAAGATTGCTCTTTACCTAAAAATGAATGAATGTATGTGAGCTAAAGTTTTCCAAGAAAATTTCCTTTGAAACCCCAAATTTCTTTTCATTTTTTAAAGAAAACAGACTTTTATTTTGAGTTCACATGTCCTATTATACTAACAATAATATCTAAGCTTACAATAGCAATCCAAAATTTGGCCAACTTCAAATCCAACATCCCTCTCAATTGAATAACCAATGGTGTTGTAGAAATTAACACAGCTGCAACAATCATCTAAATCTAGAGTTACAAGAGCCGTTTAGGCTTGGCTCATGATGAAAGCACATGGAAAGAGGAAAAAACTGCTTCTTCCTGTCAGACAACTTCATAGTAAGAATAAGGCTTCTTAGACCTATTCTTCAGGGAAATGATTTAAAGAAATAAATTTCAGAGCTTGACAATTGCCCTTATGATTTCAGTTTTCTTATTAATGTAAAGACTCATAAATATAAATAACATGTAAAATTTAAACAAAAACGTGTGTTTTAAAAGCATTTCAAATGAGTAAAATAATTGGTTGAACTGTGCAGCTTATAAGACTTTTTTCTATCAGTTTTTAAATGAATAGTTTATTGGTTTTTAGAGAAGATAAAGGGAGAAAGAGAGAGAGACAGAAACATCAATGAGAGAGAAGCATCAGTTGGCCTCCTGAGGATGGAGCCTGCAATCCAGGCATGTAATCCAGGCATGTGGCCTGACTGGGAATTAAACTGGAAACCTTTCTGTGTAAGGAAGAGCACTGGCCAGGGCAAGAATATTTCCATTTTCCATTGAAATATATTTTACAAGTTTACAAGTGATTTCAAATTGTTATATCCTTTAGCTTTTACAATGGTTGTTTAAATAAATTATTAAGTTAGAAGGATACTTTTGAAGTAGTAAAACAATAATAAAAAAGATGATCTAATCTAGAAAATAAATAATGTAAATTTATATTTTGCATTATTTCAGGTATCTTTGGAAAACTCACTCATACTTCAGTGGTCTGAGATTTGTAGCAATTAAAAAAATTAAATGTATTTTACAATATAGCTAATAATCTTATATTTATTAAATATCACAGTTAGTGAGTACATTCATGTCATTTACTAGATATCAACTAAATGATAATTAGTTATCCTAAAAAGTCATGTAAAATGATTTTTGGAAAGAAGCACAAATTATTGATTCAACATATGTTCAAAAATAAAAATAAGTTAGGATGCTTGTGACAACAGATGTGCATATATATATATATAATAAGCAATATGATTTTAGTTGACAATCTGTTCAATGATTCAGCAGTGTCGTGTGGTTTCCCCCAAAATGTTTATGTTGTATAATTTTAGTACACACTGGAAATATAGGTATATGATATTTAAATGGTACTCCCAAACCTTTTTTTGTGGTTAAAAAATATATATATATAGTATAGTTCTCCACTACATAAGTATAGTGGATTAATGATGTCTGAAAATATTTTGTTTTTTCTTCCATTAAGAGATGAAGTCATACCCTACCTGGTTTAGTTCAATGGATAGAGCATTGGCCTGCAGACTGAAAGGTCCCGGGTTTGACTCTAGTCAAGGGCACATGCTGGGGTTGAGGGCTCAATCCCCAGTAGGCAGCATGCAGAAGACAGCCAATCAATTATTCCCTTTCATCAGTGATGTTTCTATCTCTCTATCCCTCTCCCTTCCTCTCTGAAATCAGTAAAAAAAAAGAGAGATGAAGTCAACTGCCCTTTGAACCTGGGATAACCATCTAATTTGCTTTGGTCAAAAGAATAATGCAGAAATGACATTGTATAACTTTGAGGATGAATCATAGATCTGCAGATTTTATTTTGGCACTTTTGCAAACCAGAGGCCATGCTATGAGAAGGCCTCACTATGTGCAAAGCACTCTTGTGGCTACACCAGGCTGAGCTCCAAACAAAATGCCTACATCAACTTAAAATCACAAGACTCACCCTTGCCTTATGATCCAGTGATCCCATTTCTTGGAATTTGTCCACAGAAACCAGAAGCACTAATTCAAAATATAGGTACACCTAAAAACCTTGCAGTCTTATTTGCAATAGTCATGATCTGGAAGCAGCCCAAGCGCCCATAAATAGATGAGGGGACAAAAAAAGCTGTGGTATACTTACACAACGGAATTACTACACTGCTGTGTAAAGGAAGAAAAAATTTACCCTTTGTGACAGCATGGATGAACCTAGAGAACATTATGCTAAGTGAAATAAGCCAGTTAGAGAAAGACAAGTACCATATGATTTCACTCATATTGGGGATTTACTGAACAAACTGAATTACCAAGCAAAACAGAGACAGATTGATAGAGAGTAGGCAGAGAGCTCTGGAGGCAGGGTGGGTGTTGAGGATAGCAGTGGAGGAGGAATTGAGCAAAAAATAAAAAAATAAGAGATGGAACTCTTGAACATGGACAGCAGTGGGGTGGAGGAAGGGAGTTGGAGGTAGAAGAGGACATGGAGGTGATAAATGGTGATGAGAAATATAATAATAATAATAATAAATAATAATAATAATAATAAAGTATGCTCTTTAGATACTTTAGGTTAGTCAAGCCTCCTGATGACTGTAGTTTCAGCTGAGACCAGATAATCATAAGAGATTTTTTAAAATGTTGTTTTTTGTAACTTATTGTTTTTAATGGAAATCAATTGGTTTTAATGACCTATTGTCTTGTTACATGATAATAGATAATTAAAGCATTCTTTTAAAGTCATAGGTAAAACGGAATGTGTTTAGAGAAGAGGTCTAAGTTTTCAATTTCCTCATTACTCAAATTTCAGCACAGACTGAGATTAGCATTATTAAAGTTTCTTCAGCTTTCCTGAGTCTCCTTGCTTTAGCAGGTCTTTGCAGCCCAATCTGTGATCAATTTATGAAAATCTCTCTAATGGTTTTCTGAGACTTCATTTCTATTTTTTTAATCCTCACCCAAGGATAGTCTTCCATTGATTTTTTTTTTTTTTAGGGAGAGTGGAAGACAGAGGAATGAGAGAGAAATATCAATGTAATAAGAGCAAATTGACTGGTTGCCTCCTGCACGAGAACCATCCAGGGCCTGAGTTGGGGAGGGGCCTGCAATTGAGGTATATGCCCTTGACCAGAATCAAACCCAGAACCCTTTGGTCTGTAGGCCAATGCTCCATCCACTGAGCCAAACTGGCTAAGGCTTCAGTTCTAGTCTAAATCCTGGAATGTGTTTGGAGCCTGGACAACTTGTCCAACAGTTTTCCGGCATGTTTCTGTAAGGTGACATGACTTCCGAACTTTTCTGAACTAGAAGGTGATTTATCCCAAATGGAGTAAGTCAGTGAGTCCACAACTCCTTCATTCAATTTACTTTGAATTTACATGGTTGTCAGTCCCATCAAGAACTCCTAAAAATTTCTCTCCTTTAGAGGCCTCTTATAGAAATATCCAAATGGTTTTATTGTGATAGTAAGAGGAAGTGGAGCTACTGCCAAGTGTGTTTTATAACTGTGAAGGCCTCACTGGAATTTTGTGGTAACAATAGAGGTCCAGTGCATAAAATTCATGCACTCAAGAAGGGGGGGTTCCCTCAGTCCAGATTGTGAGAGGGCGAAGGCCAGACTGAAAAATCCCACCAGTGCACGATTGGGGCCAGGGAGAGACATGGGTGGTTGGCCAGCCACAGAGGGACATGGGATAACTCTAGGGAGTGTGCAGCCCATCTCGCTCAATCCTGGTTGGCTGAACCCCAGAAGCAAGCTAACCTACCTTGTGGTCAGTCATTTCATAGTGAGTGGTTGAGTGGCCTTTATTAGCATATTACGTTTTGATTGGTTGAATGGATGACCAGACACATAGCATATTATGCTTTTATTATCTATAATATGCTAATTAGACCAGATGACCTTCCTGATGACCTTCCAGATGAAGCCATGGCCGGGGCCAAGTCCCTTGCACAAATTTCGTGCATCGGGCCTCTAGTATAGGATAATAGTGAGCAGTGGAAATGAATGATGTAAAGAAGCACTTTCCAAAGCCCAGAGAATATTAGTAACTCTGACTCAGCCTGTGGTCATTGGCTCATATATTCATCAACTAGGATCTATGAAGTTTATACATGAATAATGTTATTATGTTTATAATCTAGTTGTGTTGACAGACATACAAATAGTTAACTGTAGTGTAATTCTACATAGTTAACAAGATAAAGTGAATTCTAAGAAACAGGTATAAGCAATATCCCATGTGAATTCAGTGGAAGAAAGATTAATTCTGCTGTTAGAGATTCACTGAAGAAAACAGAATAAGGTTTGAGGAAAGCTTCATGTAAAAGGAAACACAAGAGTAACATGAGAGGTTAGAATGAGAAGGTGTTGATAGGCAATAAAGAAGGTAACTGAATTCTACATTGAACAAAAGACTAGAAGCATATGGAAGTTTGACATCCCTAGCATAATAAAAGGAAGATGGACATAAAATAGGTGTTTGAAGACAGATGTCATTAGTCATTGCTAAGAAGTGTGAACATTTTGGGGTCAGGGTGGTACTAAGGAATGCTCTGGAGGAAACAGACGATATGACCAAACTGATACTTTGAAAAAATATAGAGAGGAAGATGCTCTAAATTGTGTACAAAAGTGTAGCACGTAGAATATTTAAGAGGCCATTAAAATAGTTGAGTAGGTAGATAACAGATAGAAATTCCTAAGAGTAAATGAGAACAAAAGAGAAGACTACTATCAAAGATTATCTTAATAAACATATGGTTGAATTTGAGAGTGAGGATGAAAAAAATAACTTGGAAGTTTCCAAACTGGGTGGCTGGGAAGAAAGAGCTATAATAATCCTGTTGGAAACAATAGCAGTCATTTGGAACAAAAAAGATAAGAGAGGCATAGTAACAACAGGCTGGTTTTATGTGGAGATTACAATGAAGCATTTGCAATTTATTTGTAAAACTCGTAAGGCACAAGACATGGAGAATGTGACTTCTATACAGATACATCAGTTGTAGAGGGAAATTGAAGTCATTGGAAAAGAGGAAATGTGCAGAAGAGAGTGAAGTAAAACCTACAGGAATCGTGATGAATCAGGAGAATATGGACAAAACGATACCTGTGAAGCAACATAAGAAAAGCATGAGAGTAGTGTTATTGAATCAAGGGAGAAGTGCATGGAGATGAGTGATCCATGGGGCCAAATATTCAGAAAAGTTAAAGACGATGAAGAACAAAACCCCAAATTTGAATTCAATAATAAAAGAATATAAAGAAATCAAAAATGCAAGCCCAAACCAATATTTCAAGACAAGTAGCAGAGAAAGGAAAAGTACATTACAAAAATGATATCTGAGATACACAGATTATCACCATAGATTACAGCTTCTCAGAAGAGATCAGTGATAAATGATGCAAAATGCATCTGAGTGTAGAATAATGAATTTTAGATTAGTAATTTACATCATGAAATTTCATGCAGTACTAGGATATAAATTCCTAAATGATATTGGCACTGCTAGAACGGAGAACACATGGACTGTTTAGAAACCACATCTGGGTAGTTTTCATTTATTTTCATCTAAAGTTTTAGCCAAATTCATCTTAAACATTTTTCTGTATAATTTTAGGTGATTTGAATATGTACTGGGTATATTCAAGGGAAATGTATAATTAAAACTTGATTATGGTTTCATTAAAAACTATATTTCTCTAAAAAAAAAAAAAAAAAGACCAGAAACTAATTCATTATATCAATGCCACACACAATTGTTAGTCATTTTAAAAACAAATGTTTAAGTTTTTCATTTTACTTGAGTAGTGTTAAGATGCAGAGAAAATAGAATATATTGATCATTTTAATATTTGATACCATTCATGAATCAAGAATTATTTCACTTCCACAGAAGGATTACAAAGTTCCAAAATTTGCAAACAATAGGGCAATGCCACAGTGTTAAGATTTTTTTTTTCTTGGAACAAAGCCCTACAGAATCTCCATGTTTATGAAGAAGAAAAAACATGAAACTGAGCAATACAAAGCAATGAACTCGCAAAAACATTTGAGAAATTGTTTGTCAGTTGCTTTCAGTCTCTTGCTACAAGTGCCTCTCTTGCCAATTTACTTCTGTTGGGAGTATTTTGTCAAATGCTAGGTCGTGGGCAGCAGTTTCTCTCTGTGTAATACATATTTGACGGAAAGGCCTCTAACAGACAGACAGACGGTTCTTGGTGAATCTTAGCTAACCACTCCAACAAGGAGTCCAAGAGGTCAAGTCTGTGCCGGTGAGAAAGGCGGGTGAGGCTTCCACTAACTGTTTTATTTAAATACAGTTGGAAAATGTGGATAAATACCTCAAAGGAATATGGGTATTTTTCATTTGTTTGTGTTTAAGAACAAAATTTTTAAAAGTCTCCTTTAACTGAAGACACTTAATTAAAGCTAAGGGGGGAAACTAACCACCTAACAGCAGGGGCACTCATGGATACAAATGTTCCACAAGTTGCATAAAAGAGGAGGAGAAAACCCTTTCGAAACGTATCACTATGTATTTTTGAACACATTTCATTAAGTGCATTTTTTAATCAGTTGTCAGCCTAGACTAGGGGGAGACCTCCCATTGTCCCGGCTTCAAAATGCTTTTAGAAAACACATCAAAAAGGGGGCAAAGTTGGAAACGAGAACAAGACATTATTCTTTGTTGTGACTAGTCCTTTGGTTGCTTCTGCTTGTTTCAGCTGGCTGCCTCACCCATTGCCGCTCACAGCTCGCTGTTCTGCCCTTGGCTGCTCAAAGCTCTCCACCGCTAGTAGCTCGTGCGGCGCCCCACGCACTGAGAGAGCCACTGCTTGTTTGGTCATTACTGCATTATGGCCACGGGCCTTTTATAATATAGACTAGGGGCCCGGTGCACAAAAATTTGTGCACTCGGGGTGGAGGGAGTCCCTCAGCCCAGCCTGTGCCCTCTCACAGTCTGGGACCCCTCAGTGGATGTCCTATGATGGCCCCAGTCTGCCAGGCG
>PVJC01045576.1:0-13651 GCA_004026665.1 Murina feae | reverse complement strand
AAATTTGCTGTGTAATTTCACCCAGAATTTGAGAAACATTTTCCTCTGGGTCCGCGCGTAATAAATGTAACTCCATCTCTCTAAGCGTTGTTTGGTTCTTCTCCGGTTTTTCTGTAACAGTATATGTCCTGGCGCCCAGAAAAATGGAAGTTACAAGTTATCCAAGCATTTCAAGGGTATGTTATTGAAGCAGGAATTTTGGGGGAACATAGACAGGCTTAGGGATTTTTTAGAATTGGAGTCCATGGAAAAGCATGGGGCTGCAGCCTGGGAGAAGGTACATTTCCATAATACAAGGAAACCAGGGGCAGTTACATCTCCATAACACAAGGGAGCAGCAACAGTTACATTTACATAAGACAAGGAAACTGGAAGTAGCCAAGAATGGTCTATATTTACAAAATAAAGAGAAGGAAGCCCTTCATTCAGAAGGAGAAGAAGAAAGCCCAAAGGGAATAGGAAAACAATAAGGAAGGAGGGGGGTGGAGAACCTCACAGGTCCCATGTGAGGTTCAACCTTTGAGCCCAGGAGTTACTATAGTAACCAACTCAAGGGGAACACTGACCAATCAGAGGGGATATCAGGACACAGGAACTGCAACCTTTATAAACCAAAGGGAAAGGGAACTCTGTGGGACCCTTTTCTTCCTCCCTACACGGGGGTCAGTTCTGTGGATCTTTCCCTCTCCCCATGTGAGAGTCTGTACTTGTTCATCAATAAATTTCCACCTATGCTAGACCACTTTCTGTCCGTGGATTCATTCTTTGATTCCAGCAGACAAAGAATCCAGGTTCCAGTCCAAAAATTTGGTATCATTATCATAGACGCAAAAAGACAGATAGGCTCAATTAAGATAAAGGTTGACCTTGTCAGTGAAGATAATGTAATGTGCCCCTCGAATCACACAAGGACGCCTCAAGAAGTCAAATTAGGAGTCATGTTTATTGCAAATTCAGGACTACGAGGGGGCATTTTGCTCTCCAAATCTTGCAGCGATAATATGGCTGCAATACCAGATTTATATAGGCAAAAATCACAAAGGTATTGATTACATCTTTGGGTTTGGAATGAGGAACCTGGTTTGCACAAAGCAGTTTATAGAAACAGAATTGAGCATGTTAGTTAAATTATAATTTTGGGTCGCTGGATCACTGAGTTGACAGAAACACATTATCTACAGCCCTTGGGTCTTGGGACCACTGAGTCAATGGAAACACATTATCTGGAGCCATCGAGGCAATTTGGAGTAATTGTGCAGTCCTGGTCCTGGGACCACTGAGTCAACTGGAATGCGTTATCTGTAGCCACTGAGGTAATTTAGGATAATTATGCTGTTCTGGTTCCCAGGACAGAAGAATGTGCTTTCTAAAACCAGTATGACCACATCCAATGGGGTATTGAAATTACAATCAATAGGGTATTCAATCGAATGGGATGATTTATATAATTCAGAAGCCAAACAGTATGTTTAAAGTTAAACTACAGGTTCTACCTGAGATGATTGCTACCATACTTCAATACCCGCCTAGGACATAACTGCCGACCATAACTGCTTTTAGTTAAAGTTTAATTTCAGACCATCTTTTGTGGTTACTTTAGGTCTCTGAGTTTGCAAGACAGCCAGGCAGGCCTTCCCTGAGCTTGTCAGGTCAGCATGTGGCTCCTTTCATCCACAGAAAGAAGGATAAGCATTGTGGGAAATATTGAGAGAAATCATTGAATGAATCATAACATAGACTGAAATCCTCAGAAGTAAGAAATAATTTAAAGTATTTTAATTTGTTTTTTTCCTTATTTATATTTTGTTAATGTTTTAAAAATGTAGCAACTATAAATACAAAATATTGGCTTTTTATAAGTTACATACATGAACTGCTCAGATTTTTACTATTTGCACACACAACTTTATTTGCTAGACTATTTCTAGCTTAAAAAAAAAAAAAAGGCCAAATCTTGTATACTGCAGAAAGGATCCCATATTACTGCTTATGTGTCAAGTTCAGGGGTTTAGTTCCTTTGGTTTGTATTATGAAGAATCATGATGAAATCATGGGGTTTGGGTGCAGATTTTTCTTGTGGGTCCTTGTCCTCACGAAGTTTGAAGAATAAACTCATAGATAAAAAGGCTTCATTAATTTAAAAAAAAATATAGGCACTTATTGGAAGCAGATATAAACTCCATCTGGGCAGGGCTGTCCCCAAAGTGGATCCCCTGGGGCAGGGCCCCCAAATGGGAAAAGCCTGCTCTCTTTCTTTCCAATGGGAAAAAAATCTAAATAATCTGAATCTGTAAAATTTGAAATCTGCTGATTCTCTTTGTCTCCAGATTTATAAAGACTGCAGTTCTTTGTCTGAGCCTGACCCTTTCTAATTGGACCCTTTATTAAACTTAGGACCCTGTGCTTTCCTCATTGGTCATTCTGCTACATAGTGTTAGTTTAAAAGTCTAAAGCCCACGCGGTGCCCCCATTTTCTCTCCACCTTAGCTTGCTGGTTGGAGTTGCCTTTGATCTCCCAGCTGCTCAGGTCAAAGATACCCCGCTGTCCTTGGTTTATGGCTGCTTTAATTGCTCAGTCCAGAAATGTTTCCATCTGCCTGGACCCCCCTCCCCCTTCCTGTGGCATTTCTCTATCCTCTGTACATATAAGGTAAGCATTTTGATGTCTTCAAGCCTCTTTCTATGCATTCCTCTCCCATGGACCCTCTTTATCTCTAAGACTCCCTAAAACTGTATGTTTTGTCTCTAAAATTCTTCTCAATGATATTAATCACATCTAACATTTATTAAGCAGTATTGTGTCAGTTATTGTACTAAGTGCCTTACATGCTATTTTAGTCCATGTTAGCTGCCATAATAGATAAACCCCGGAATTTCAGTGATTTAACAAAATAGAAGTTTATTTCTTACTAATATAAAGTCCAAAACAAGTGTTCCTAATAGGCATAAAACTCTACTAAGCCATGCTTTAGGGACCACAGTTCTTTCCACTTTGGGACCACAATGGGAGATTTATGTGAGCTGAGCCTAGAAGTAGAATGCTTTTCTTCCTCTCACATTGGCCAGAATTCAGTCATATGGCAAACTAACTACAAGCGAGGATGAAAAATGTGATTTAGCTGTTTTTCCTTGAATAAAAAAGAAGTAGTTTGGTGAGCCAATTTGTCAGTCGGTCACACATTTTTTTCCCTTTTAATTCTAACAACCCCATGAAATATGTCCTATAATTTGTACCACTTTATAGATAAGGAAACTAACATTTTTGATAAGTGAAATCCCTTACCTAATATCTCAGTTAATAAATGGCAGAATTCAAACACAAACCTAGGCAATATAATTTAAAAACCGTATTACTTACCAAGTTAACTGCAATAAGACTGAAGTTCATTACTGAAGAAGAATATTTAGGCTTTTTTTTTTTAGTTATAAGAGAGGTGTGATGATTTTAGAATTGTAAGTAATCCAAACTCATCATTTTATTGATAAAGAATTTGAGATCTAGAAGTAGAATGTCCTATTGAAGACCAAATCCTTGCTGTTCAAATACCATAAAATGTAAAGAACAATTTTGTAAGAAAATGTAATCTTGAAAAACTAATAAGTTATGTCATCTTTTCTAGAAGTTAAGTCCCTCAAAGATGTGGCTTAATGCAGTTAAATCCAAGCATTAAGACTTATTTCTTAATTAACTTTGTTTCCTCCCCACTTTTTTTTCCTTTTCTTTTCATTTTTTGGTCCTGAACAGGAAACACAGAACAGAGTAAGCCTGCCACCATGTGGCCTGGACCAAAACTGATGTTTTAGTTCCACTTATTTTGTTTGCTTCTAGTTTATTTACTAACCGAGTTTTGATAATGCCCGAAAAGAAAATCACACCCAGCTATGGCCAATTCTATAGGCTTCTATACTTTTTAATTTCTTTTAAAAAATGTTATAAGAGTTTATTTGAACCAAACTGATGATATACAGTAGGGAGCTAGACCTCAAGAGCTCCCAAGAACAACAGTTTTGCAGGTTCTCTTATGCATTTGAAATTTAGGAGGGAATTACAGAAGATTATGTGGAGATTGAAGAAAGTGAGGTGGGGATGGATTACAGGACAGCTAACAAGATTATTTGCTCTCTTGAGAGTAGTTATATTTCATTTCAAAGGTATGTTAACCTAGATGCACAGAAATGATGGACAGGCCCGAGTTGGTTTGGCTCAGTGGATAGAGTGTCAGCCTGTGGACTGAAGGGTCCCAGATTCGATTCTGGCCAAGGGCACATGCAGGGTTGCAGCCTCAGTCCCCAGTAGGAGGCTTGCAGGAGGCAGCTGATCAATGATTCTCTCTTATTGACGTTTCTATCTCTCTCATTCTCCCTTCCTCTCTGAAATCAATAAATAAATATATTTTTAAAAATGATGGACAGGACTTGCTTAAGGCAAAGATAAACCTTTAAGTAAAGAATTTATATGCCTGGGGTATGACTACTCACCATGATCTGCCTGATTAAAAATTGATGATCAGAACACCCTATGAAGCTACTTTCCACAGAACCACCCATCTTTTTTTTTTTTTTTTTATGGTTAATCCTCACCCAAGGATATTTTTCCATTGATTTTTTTAGAGAGAGTGGAATGCGGACTGGAGGTTGGGGAGACAGAGAAAGAGAAACATCGATGTGAGAGAGACACGTTGATTGGTTGCCTCCTGCATGTGCCCTGACTGGGGCCAGGAATTGAACCTGTCTGCAGTCGAGGTACATGCTCCTGACAGGACTCAAATCTGAGACTCTTCCATCCACGGGTGGATGCTCTATCCACTGAGCCAAACCAATTAGCCCCCTTCCTGTTTTATCCACAGTTTCCCCTTTTGGTCATAAATCAATCCAAAGAATGCATTGATGACCAACCCTTTGGTCAGATAGTGTGGTCTCACAATACTAGGAAGACTCATTTTTAAGAAGTCTCATTATAATAGGGATTAAAAATGGAAGTGGAGAGAGAGAACCAAGATGGCAGCATGAGGTATATACCTAAATGCGCAGCCTCCACGCCTACATTATAGAAATACAACTATACAGATAAACGACCATTCTCCAGAACCAAGGGAGGGGAAGCTTTACAACTAGAAGGAGTGCTTTGAGACTGAATAGAAGCTCCCGGTGCCCAAACTGAAAGGTACGAACGCGCGAAACGGAGGTGGCGGCGCGGCGGCGCGGGTGAAAGGGAGCGACAGCAGCGCGGTGCTCGGGTCCGAGGCTTGGAAGGAGATTATAAAGTCTCAGGTTGCACTGAATGCAATGCGGGCTGTAGGGCAACGAGGCAGCGAAAGACCAGTGGCATTCAAGCAGTGCTATTCACAGTGATCACTGACGCAGAGATTCGGGGACTGAGAATCGTGCACAGACCCCAGAGCTTGGAGACGCCAAACGCGGTAGAAACTGCGGCATCAGCAGAGGGGAAGCCATTGTGAGTCACTCCACCCTGGTGATTCTGAGACCCCGCCCCACCCCACCTACAACCCCGACTAAGCTGTGCGCCTGCCTGCCTGCAGCATAACCTAAAGGTCTGCAGCTGGGACAGAACTCCAATAGATCCAAAGTCCAAACAATGAGGAGAAAGGCCTGCAGGTTATTTCCCCCCAGTGATAACTACAACAAGACTGTGCACCCAGCTTTCAAAGGCGTACAACAAAAGTGTCCACCCCAGGTGATTGGGGAGGCTGAATCACTGGGCCCTATATAGGACACCTAGCACAGAAAGCCAAAATGCGGAGACTAAGAAACAGGTCACAAAAGACAGAAATGAAGGAATGCAAACGACTGGATATAGAGTTCAAAACCACGGTTATTAGGTTTTTCAAGAATTTTCTAGAGACTGCTGATAAATTTAGCAAGACCCTCAAGGATATGAAAAAGAACCAGCTAGAAATTAAGCATACACTGACTGAAATAAAGAATAATATACAGAGATCCAACAGCAGACGAGAGGATCGCAAGAATCAAGTCAAAGATATGAAATATAAAGAAGCAAAACCCACCCAACCAAAAAAGCCAAAAGAAAAAAAATCAAGAAGTATGAAGATAGTGTAAGGAGTCTCTGGGACAACTTCAAGCGTACCAACATCAGAATTATAGGGGTGCCAGAGGAAGAGAAAAAGCAAGATATTGAAAACCTATTTGAAGAAATAATGACAGAAAACTTCCCCTACCTGGTGAAAGAAATAGACTTCCAAGTCCAGGAAGTGCAGAGAACTCCAAACAAAAGGAACCTAAGAAGGACCACACCAAGACACATCATTATTAAAATGCCAAGAGCAAAAGACAAGGAGAGAATCTTAAAAGTAGCAAGAGAAAAGCAGTCAGTTACCTACAAGGGGGAACCCATACGACTAATCAGCTGATTTCTCAACAGAAACTCTGCAGGCCAGAAGGGAGTGACAAGAAATACTCAAAGTGATGAACAGCAAGAACCTACAACCAAAATTACTTTACCCAGCAAGGCTATCATTCAGAATTGAAGGTCAGATAAAGAGCTTCACAGACAAAAAAAAGCTAAAGGAGTTCATCACCACACAAACAGTGTTATATGAAATGCTGAAAAGCATCCTTTGAGAAGAGGATGAAGAAAAATTAAAGATAAAAATTATGAACAACAAATACATATCTATCAACAAGTGAACCTAAAAATCAAGTGAATAAAAAATCTGATGAACAAAATGAACTGGTGAATAGAATAGAATCAGAGGCATAGAAAGGGAGTGGAATGACAATTTTCGGGGGTAAAGGGTGTTGGGGGTGGGGGAAGAGAATGGGCAATGATCATACACCTATGGATGAGGACAGCGAGGCGGGCGTGAGGACAGAGGGTGGGTGGGAAATGGGAGGAGGGGAGCTATGGGGTGGAAAAGAGGAACAACTGTAATAATCTGAACAATAAGGATAAAAAAAATTCTGGAAGCTACACTGACACTCTCCCAGGACCAAACTGGAAATACAACTAAAATACAAAAATACCATTCTGAGAAATCAACTAAAGACTAGCAAGGACAGAAAGCAGAGACCAAATAGAGATTGGTAGGAAGAGCAGAGGTTCGAAAGGGCTGACCAGGCTCCCACAGACAGCAGCTTAAGTTCTGAAGAGATACCTCAGTTGTGGGGGGTTTCCACTGAGCACTCTGGGATCTAAACCCCAAGTTGGGCTCCCCATCCCAGAGCACCAGACCTGAGAAAGGTGCCCGCAAAGCACCTGGCTATGAAAAGCAGCAGAGTTGCTACCTGCCAGTCAGAGACGGTGGGAAATGTAGGCACCCTCAACAGAATAGAACAAAGACATCAGAAATCAACCCAAGCCATTACACTCAATTAATATTTGACAAAGGAGGCAAGAATATACAATGGAGTTAAGACAGTCTCTTCAGTAAGTGGTGTTGGGAAAATTGGACAGGTACGTGCAAAAAAAAAAAAAGAAACTAGACCACCAACTTACTCCATACACAAGAATAAAATGGATAAAATACTTAAATGTAAGTCATGAAACCATAAAAATCCTAGAAGAAACCATAGGCAACAAAATCTCAGACATCTCTCATAGCAATACGTTTATGGATAGGTACATCTCCTAGGGCAAAGGAAACTAAGGAGAAAATAAAAAAATGAGACTACATTAAAATTAAAAGCTTCTGCATAGCAAAAGAAACCATCAACAAAATGAAAAGGGAGCCCACTATATGGGAGAACATATTTGCCAATGATACATCTGATAAAGGTTTAATATCCAAAATATATAAGGAACTTATACAACTTAACAAAAGGAAGAAAAACAATCCAATTAAAAAATGAGCAAAAGATCTAAATAGTTCTCTAAAGTGGACATTCAAATGACCAAGAGACATGAAAAAATGCTCAAAGTCATTGATCAACAGATATTTGCAAATTAAAACAACAATGAGTACCTGTCAGAATGGCTACCATCAACAAATGACAAGTACTGGCAAGGATGAGAAAAGGGAACCCTAGTACATTGCTGGTAAGAATGCAGACTGGTGCAGCCATTATGGAAAACAGTGTGGAGTTTCCTCAAAAAATTAAATATGGAACTGCCATTTGACCAAGTGATCCCACTTCTAGGAACCCATAAAACCAATTAGAAAGAATATATGCATCCCTATCTTTAAAGAAGCACAATTTACAATAGCTAAGATCTGGAAACAGCCCAAGTACTCAGCAGTAGATGAGAGGATAAAAAAGCTGTGGTATATTTACACATGGAATACTATGCAGCAGTAAAAAAGAAGGATTTCTTACCCTTTGAGTCAGCATGAAGGGACCTGGAGAGCATTATGCTGAGCAAAATAAGCCTGTCAGAGAAAGACAAGTATCACATGATCTCATTCATATGTGGAATCTAAAGAACAAAATAAACTGATGAACAAAACAGACCCAGAAACATAGAAGCAAGAACAGACTGTAGAGTCTCAGATGGAAGGCAGAGGAGGGTGGGTGAGTGGGAAGAGATCAACCAAAGAACTTGTATGCATATATGCATAGCCCATGGACACAGACAATAGGGTGGTGAAGGCCTGGGGTAGAAGGGGTCAGTGGTGGGAGAAAGAGGACATGAGTAATATTTTCAACAATAAACATTTAATGAAAAAATATCAGTTATAAACAATGTTCTTATTGACCATTGAGGATGGGCAATACTGTAACCATGGGATATGAATTGCAGCTAAATTTTCTCAAAAAGGGAAGGGCAAGTAAATGGATCATTTCTATCCTGTGAACTATCATGATCTGAGTTTTGTCACTGTCTCATTTTTCATATATGAAAAGGATCTTGCATGTTATTTTATGTATCTTCTTCAGCTTGGTAAGTCAAGTTTCAAATGACCTTCCCCCTCCCCTTTTAAAAAACTTTTTATTGATTTTTTACAGAGAGAAAGGGAGAGGGATAGAGAGTTAGAAACATCGATGAGAGAGAAACATCGATCAGCTGCCTCCTGCACACCCTCTGCTGGGGATGTGCCCGCAACCAAGGTACATGCCCTTGACCAGAATCAAACCTGGGACCTTTTGGTCCACAGGCTGATGCTCTATCCACCGAGCCAAACCAGTTAGAACCCTACCCCCTTTTAAAATAAGGACAGTCATATTTAATACCTCAGAGAATTGGGTTGACACCTAAATGATATCATAGGTTGATCCATTTATGTAGATTCTTTTTTTGAAACTTGAAGAGACCAGTTAAACGTGCTTTCCATTATTTTTGCCTAGTTTCATAACTGGCTCTTTCTGATAGTGAGTGTAGAAGATGAGAGGTATCAGAGGATCCTCATCTTGGCTATTGTTATTACATAAACGGAGGCTGACTCTCATGGGGCTTGTTGGCCTCAGAGGCAAGACTCCCCCTGCTAATGCTGAGATCTGTGCAGTCTTAAGAAACTTCTAGGGAAAAGCAGCTCTTACGTGCAGGTCTCTGGAGGAGCTAAATGCAGTGAACATCCTTGTAGGACTGCTCTACACTCTGGAGGAAGTTTTTCCTCAGGTAACCCCACAGAGACTCTGAGTTATCTAAGAATACCAGGCAAGGGCCAGCAAGAACTCACCTGATCCGTGGGACCTGTGACTCTTTCCAAGGCACAGGCCCCTTTCTAGGGCCCCTCTTTGGGGTGAACCCATTTTGAGGCACCCTGCCCTTCCTGTTGGGGCTCCTCCGGCTTCTCCAGAACCAGCAGCTGTACTCATCTCTGTCACTCTGATTTTGGATGTCTGAACCACTGTCGTCACCCACTGGCTATTTGGGTTGGGGAAGCAAGTGTCCTTTCTTTTTTGGAGCTAAAGAGAGTTCAGTCTCTCATTTAACCAGCAAATAATTTGTTCATATTCTCAGTAAACAATCCAATTAAAAAGCCGAGATTAAAAGCAGGGGGAAGGAAGGAGACTCAATTTGGGGTGGTGAACACATAATACAATATACAGTTGATGAATTATATAACCATCCACCTGAAACCTATCTAATTTTATTACCCAATGTGATACCAATAAATTCAATTTAAAAAAAGAAAAGAATTGGAAAAACAAAATAAAAGCAATAAACCATATTTTCCCCCTTTCCCTGGGTTAACTCAACCCTTATCCACCTCAAGGATTTTTTAAGGACAGCTCAGATAAAGTCATGGCCTGCTACTTTAAGCAAGGAGGCCCAGAATTCTGAGAGAAACTCACTCAAGCTCACCTGATGCAAAGCAGGGAGCTAGTGGGGCACAATGGGCCCTTGCTTGTACCTAGCACCACTGGGTCCAGATACATAGGGTAATCCTCGGTCGGTTTTTTTAGAATCCTGGCATACTGTGTCAAGTAAATGTCAACATTAAAATTTCAAACTGCTGCCCTGGCCAGTTTCTCAGTGGTTAGAGCATCTGTCCATGCACCAAAGGGTCACCAGTTTGATTCCCAGTCAAGGGTATGTAATTGGGTTGCAGGTTCAATCCAGGCCCTGGTGGGGGCATGTACGAGAGGCAACCAATCGATGCGCCCCTCTTGCATTGATGTTTCTTTCTCTCCCACTACCCCCCTTCCTCCCACTCTCTAAAAAATAATCAATGGCCTGGCCAGTGTGGCTCAATGGTTGAGTGTCGACCTATGAACCAGGGGGTCACAGTTCGATTCCCAGTCAAGGGCACATGCCTGAGTTGTGGGCTTGATCCCCAGTAGGAGATATGCAGGAGGCAGGTGATCAATGATTCTCTCTCATCATTGATGTTTCTATCTCTCTCTCCCTCTCCCTTTTTCTCTAAAATCAATTAAAAAATTTTTTTTAAACAATGGTAAAAATGTCCTCAGGTGAGGATTAACAACAACAAAAAAATGCTGAGGCCTGTAGACAATTTTTATGAGTTTATTTGAGCCAAACTGATGACATATGCCAGGGAGCAAGATAGCAAATGCTCCCGAGTACTTTTTTATTTCAAGAGAGAGTAGAAGAGAGGGAGGGAGAAACTGATGTGAGAGAGACACATCGACTGGTTGCCTCTTGCTCCTGCCCTGAAGCAGACTGGAGAATAAACCTGAAACCCAGGTACATGCCCTTGACTAGGAATCAAACCCGTGACCCTTTGGTCTGCGGGTCAATGCTCTAATCACTGAGAACACGGGCCAGAGTTCAAGATACATTCCTTTATCAATTCTAAAATTATTGCAATATTTCTAAACCTGCTGATACTGTTGTAAATAACCATGCTTTTAAAAAAATATTAAAAAATATTTATATTAATTTCAGAGAGGAAGGGAGAGGGAGAGAGGGATAGAAAAATCAATGATGAGAAAGAATCATCTATTGGCTTCCTCCTGCATGCTCCCTATTGAGGATTGAGCCTGCAGCCCCGGCATGTGCTCTTGGCCGGTATTGAACCCAGGACCCTTTAGTTTGCAGGCTGAAGCTCTATCCACTGAGCCAAACCAGGTAGGGCTAAATAACCCGGTTATTAATAACTGGAAAGTAGTAAAGGAAAGGCCAAAAAACACAGGCATTCATTTGTGCAGCTTAGACATTCCCCAGTTGATCTGGGGGAAGGCACTGGACAGGGAGGAACAGATGTGTGTCCAGTCAAGCCTGGGTGACATGGGGAAGGTGCTTGTCTGTCAGTCACATCTGGAAGCAGGTCACTGACCAGAGTAGGCATGGCCACGGCAAGAGTGGGAAGATTTGAGATTCTTAATGTCCTACACAAAGAAGTTCTCTCTCTTGCTTCCTTGCCTCTTGCATTCTTGGGACTCTTGCCGCAGGCTGTATGCTTTTGGCTCCCCTGCATTTGCCCACATGGTCCACAGCCATGAGGTTCCCACACACAATGGACTGATGGACTGCAACTAGCCTAATGCTAAACTGGACCCAGCTCACCACAGAATGGAAACTTTGGGCACTGCCTTTGCTTCCAGCTCTGCTGAATCCCCAGCTATACCTCTTCTAGTACTGAATTAAGGGAACTAGGACTTTCAAAACACACTTCCACCGGTAAGTACTTCACTTTCACCAGTAACACTGCTACTGGGTTACCAACTTTCAAAATGTAGCCGAGGGACATTCACAAGAGCATTACTTCAGACTTCATAAACAAGAAAAAAACAAAACTCAGCAATTATTAGGATTAATCTCAGCCCACTCAGAAGTTAATCAGTGAGCCAGCGTAAAAGGCAGATTTCCAATATACAATAGGCATATCAAGGACTGTTCAAATATGGATAAAACATCCAAATGATTGGGGACAGGGCATTGACAACTCATATTCTGATATGGTTTTTAAATGTTCCTCCCTTTCTTTGGTCCTATTCCTACTTCTTTCTTTATCTACCACTACAAAATCTGAAATATTCATGTTACATATAACTCACCTGAAGTCACTGGGGAAAGCAATTAAAGGGAAAAAAGCTGTTAAATGTTTGAGGGTGAAAAAAAACTCTACACCTTTTTTAAAAAATATATTTTATTGATTTTTTACAGAAAAGAAGGGAGAGGGATAGAAAGCTAGAAACATCAATGAGATGAGAGAGAAACATCAATCAGCTGCCTCCTGTACACCCCCTCACTGGGGATGTACCTGCAACCAAGGTACATGCCCTTGACCGGAATCGAACCTGGGACCCCTGAGTCCGCAGGTTGACGCTCTATCCACTGAGCCAAACTGGCCAGGACTATATCTTCTTTTCTTTTCTTTTTTGTTGTTGCTGTCAACAGTATTACAGATGTCTCCCATTTTCTCCCTTTTTGCTCCCCTCCCCACAACCCCTGCCCTATCCCAGGTCTTCCCCAAGTTATTGTCTGTGTCCATGGGTTATGCATATATGCACATATGTTCTTTGGTTAACCTCTTCCCTGTCCCCCCTCCTCTGCTCCATACACTGAGATCTGTTATTCTTTTCCATGCATCCATACCTCTGGCCCCATTGTGGGAGGTTCATGAGGAAGGTTACATACCCACACAGTGGTATGCAAACTTGCTATTCCCACCTAATGAGTTAGGTAATTGAGATGGGAACATGAGTTTAATCCAGTGATTGAATGTCAATATCTTTAGGAAAAAGGGAGTACCAGTGGAATCCAAAGCTTCTTTACACTCCAGATTCTCCCCACCTTCTCACCTCACCAACCTCCACATTTCCCCAAGTGTGGAATGTGCCATGGTCAAGAACATGACTTGGCTATGTTTTCTAGTGGCTGAACATACATGAATAATCCCATATTGTCTAAACACCCATTCTTTCGAGAAGTGCTCTGCCTTCCCTCTAGAATAGCCAGGGTTTCCCTTCTGATCACTCCCTATGCAACCAGAGAAGATTGGTCCAGAGAAGGCTGCCTCATCTCTGTCTTAGCAAGTTCTCCTGTCTTATATTCTTATATGTGTATTTATGATCTATAGATACAAGATTTTTTAAAGGAAAAAAATGGGGGAGATGCTGGAAACTGATTGTTTTGATGCTGGAAACTGATTGTTTTTAACCTACCTTGGTTGCTCTGAAAGGTCAGAGCTATGCACCCATTGTTTAAGTTGAAACATTGTTAATTACAGCAAATCCCCACCTGTTAATTACATGTAAAATTCTTCCTTGGAATTTCCTGCCTAAGGATATGGTTGTTTTCTCAGAGACTCAATAAAAGGCTGGTGAG
>PVJC01045575.1:0-13659 GCA_004026665.1 Murina feae | reverse complement strand
AAATCTGATGAACAGAATAAACTGGTGAATAGAATAGAATCAGAGGCATAGAAAGGGAGTGGACTGACAATTTTCGGGGGTTAAGGGTGTTGGGGATGCGTGAAGAGACTGGACAATAATTGTACACCTATGGATGAGGACAGTGGGGGGGCAAGGTCAGAGGTTGGGGTGGGAATTGGGAGGAGGGGAGCTATGGGGGGAAAAAGAGGAACAACTGTAATAATCTGAACAATAAAGATAAATTAAAAAAAAAAAAAAGAAATACCAGCTTTAACCACTCTTATGAAAAAATCTTTGTGTCTCAGTATACCCAGAGGTCCTCCAGAAGGTTGGATTGGTGGGTGCCTCACCAACGTGAAGGACCTGAGGGTTTTTATACTCAACTCCTCACTCTGGCTGACAAGGATCCACATTGCTGCCTGGTGACTCAGATGGCTCCAGCCTCTTCCCCTGCTCACCACCCACTCCCGTCCCAGCACCTGGACAGCACCTGAGCTTCCTTCCATTCCTCCGGGTGCTGGGGAGCCTTGTCTCCTCCTCCGCTAAGGTTGTGCATGGCTGGTTCTTCTCAGTTATTCATTACTCAGTCTACATCACCTCTCCAGGGGCTTACCCCCTGCATCATATTTGCCAGGGAGCCCTCCCTCTGTAAGTCAGGCTGGAGCCAGGGGTCAGCCTCATGTGTAGGACTGCTGATAATAACAGGTAAGAAAGCACCTGGGGCTCTCAGTGCTCCACACCAAAACTTTTGTCCACTGGGCACTGGCAGTGAGGAGTGCGGGGAATTCCTCCGTTTTGCTTTCAGCTCTTTCCCTGAAATGAGTGTTTTTAGAGTTTGTTCCACAAAGAAAACTGAAGGAAAAAAATCTAATATGTCTGGTTTAACTAAAAAGTTAATGGATTCTTTTATCCTCAAGTATTTGCCTGATTACTTTTCATTAGGAGAAACGGAAAGATGCTAATAGCTTAAACACTAGCAGCCTATAACCCTTACAATCTCACCTTGAGGCTGGGGGTGGCTTTTGTACACAATGGGAAAAGGGAGGAGGGGTTACTGAGTGTGCCTTCTTCAGTCAAGGGCAAATCTCTGGACAAGGTCATAGAGACAGTTCTTAGCTGATTAATTAAGGCAGCAGGGGAGGGTGCCCCTGTTGGAAGGAGGATTTTAGCCGGGTACACCAAGGTCATCTTCTACACTGAGGCTGCTGTAATTTTCACCACCTGAGTCTGCACCTTATTACAGACTATTTCATCTCTAATTGTAGGCCCCTCTTCTCGTCCCATTATGAATGCCTATTTCTTAATAAAATTTATAGCTAAAAAGAGAAAGAAGAAAAACATGAACTAATCAGCTATAACACTTCCCAGGCTGCTGCATTAGGAGCCAGCCTCTGGTATGCAGGCTACCTGGCTCCACAAGAGAAGGGAGAGATAGCCCTGATGTAGCATCTGCCAATTCCTCTGGTGAAAGCACACCTGCCTTGGCTGACCAACTAGCAACATGTCAGCTCACAGGAATCCACATGGCACACCACTGCCAATGCCTTGCCTCGCCATGGCGCCATCTATGGATGCCATGATCAGAGCTTCCACCACAGCCCCTAACCCAGTGGTTCTCAACCTTCCTAATGCCGCGACCCTTTAATACAGTTTCTCATGTTGTGGTGACCCCCGACCATAAAATTATTTTTGTTGCTACTTCATAACTGTAATTTTGCTACTTTTATGAATTGTAATGTAAATGTCTGATATGCAGGATGTATTTAGTCGACCCTTGTGAAAGGGTCATTCGACCCCCAAAGGCAAAGAAAATAAAGACCAGCGCCTCCTCAACAAGTACCAGTAGATCTATTTTCTAGAAGAAATAAGAAATAGAACACCAAAATCTGAGCAATAGTGAATATTAATGAAATACAATCTAGAATCACTGTGAACAAACCAGCCGATTACATGAGATGTGTATTACATGGCTAGTCCTGTTTCTCAGCATGCTGCTGAGCAGAGGCAGGTGGTTTACTGATGGCAGGGACCTTGTCTTTTAATGTTTCTTTGATTTTCAGTGTAGTAAGCAAGTGCTCCATTCACAGGGAAGCTCATTTATCCCAGCAGAGCCCCCATTGAGGAGTTAACTAGGTGACAAGTCACAGCTTTACACAAGCATTAGGTCAAAGCCAGAGGTGAACCTGACCCAGACAAGCACCAGAACAAAGCCCATGCATTTGACAGGTGCAAACAACCTTCATCTAGACTGAGCTGGAAGCCAAATGCCTGTGGAGCCTCACCTGGCCCAGCTCTGGCCTCAGCCACAAACTTGGATCTGTCCCAGGTAAACTGGAAATTTCAAGGCTAGGCCAGGTATGACGCTATGCAGAAAGAGAGGGATGAGACATATATGCCCCACCTCATCCACACCGACAAAGCTAACAACATCCCGTCCCAACCAAAGGGGCAGAAAAAACAACAACAAACCACCACATCTAAATGGAAGGGTCAGCTAGCGGCCCTAGCAACCAGAAGCCACAGTCCTGCTAGGGAATGGCTCTGTGCTAGCTCCTCCTTGTCATGGAAACTAGGAAAGAATATGTAGAAGTAGATGTTCTGCTCCTATGTGTCACATGTAGATAAAAAACAATGAATCTGTTAGCTTGTAGATTTATTGCATAAACATTTATTGAACCTTTACTGTGTCCCGGTAAATGTGCAAAATGTTGCAGAGAGAAAAGTAAAAAGCAGTCTGGGACCAGTCAGTGGTTGAGGGTCTGTTCCCAGTCAGGGCACGTGCCCAAGTGAGGGCTTGATCCCCATTAGAGGGTATGCAGGAGACAGCCCTATCAATGATGTTTCTCTCTCATCAATGTTTCTATCTCTCTCCCTTCCTCTCCCTCTAAAAAGCAATAAAAATATCTTTTAAAAAGCACAGCCTGGTTCTCCTACATGCCTGAACTTCTCTCCCTGGCACACAGGCGGGCTCAGTTCCTGCTTGACCAGGGGGCTGGGACACTCACTAGGTACCCGTGGGCATGCCAGTGTCTACACATTGCAGAGCTCGGAGCTAAGAGTCAGCAGAGGGCAGAGCCTATAGGTGAAGCTGAAATTCAGCTGGACAGACAGGCCTCATGGAGTCCAACAGAAACCCAGGCAGGAAACAGGTACCAGGTAGGAGGCAAAGGACTAGAGCTACAGCCATGGTGTCAAGTGGGTTGGGTGTGGGGTGGATGATGGCACCTGCAAGATTCCTGAAGAGAAGCCTGCAACGTGTCCTGGCTGGGAGGGGAATTATTAAAACAGCCATCACTTGTTCAGGATTTCTCAAGACCTCCACATGAAATATTTCTGCAAATCTAAAATACAGTCTGTCGTAGCATCATTGGGTGTACCACTAAGAAGGAAATGAACCTTCACATGTTATGCCACACAACCATTTTAAAGGATTCCAACCTCAGATATGTGAAAATAATGTGTATCATAGAAGTGGTGAAATCTGGTAGTTGAACATAGATACTGGATAAAATAGATGAGAGGAAAATGAACACTCACAGTGACTTCTCGGAATAGATTGAACAATGGCAATACACTTCAGCAACGGGAATCCTACAATACCATGGAGGCAGGCGGGTTCAGCAAAAAGAAGGGAATGATGCAGTGGCCACTGGCTGAACTATCTCCAACTTCAGACAAAGAAATCTGTCAGGAGTCTCAGTAAGCTAGTAGCCAGAGACTTTTATAAACTTGGTCTGTGTACTCCATTCGTTTAGGCAGATTTCCCTCAAATCGTGTCCTTCTATAGGGGGAAACTTCCTTATGAGCACCAAGACATAGCTGACCAGTGCTTTAGCTACATGAAGGCTTGTGATCTCTGATCTCTTTCTCTTTTTCTATAAATTTATGTGCAGATCAATTCATAAATTTTATATATATATATATATATATATATATATATATATATATATATTCATATTCCACATTCAAAGGCTGTCTATTGCATTGTTTACCCATATCTTCAGAAAAAAAATCACTTCTACTGTTGTGGTAAACAACCTGCTTCCCTATTTATAATGGTCTGGCCCTCTAGCAATTTCAGTGCAAAATTATAGCTAATTTGCCTAAAAACATCAGGTGGTCATAATAATCTGGCCTTTCAGTGTGTGGGTATGTGTGTGTGCCCAGTGCACAAAAATTTGTGCACTCGGGGCGGGGGGTCCCTCAGCCTGGCCTGTGCCCTCTCACAGTCTGGGACCCCTTAGGGATGTCCACCTGCTGGCTTAGGCCTACTTCCAGGGGATCAGACCTAAGTTGGCAGACATTCCTCTGGCAGTCTGGGATCCCTCCGCGTATGTCCACTTGCCAGCAGGGAGCAGGCTTAAGCTGCAGTCGGACATCCTTAGCGCTACTGAGGAGGCGGGAGAGGCTCCCACCACCACTGTACTGGCAGCCATCAGCCTGGCTTGTGGCTGAGCAGAGCTCCCCTGTGGGAGCACACTGATCACCAGGGGGCATCTCCTGCATTAAACGCCTGCCCTCTGGTGGTCAGTGTGTGTCATATTGACCTGTCATTCCCAGTTGTTCTACTGTTAGGGTCAATTTGCCTATTACCCTTTTATTATATGGGATAGAGGGCTGATGTATGGGTGGGAGCCGGCTGGTTTGCCCTGAAGGGTGTCCCGGATCAGGGTGGGGTTCCCACTGTCCTGCTGGGGTGACTGACCAGCATGGATGAGGGGCTGATGGCTGTTTGCAGGTTGGTCACCACCCCCAGCAACCCAACCTCCCAGCGAGGCTGGCTGGAAGCAGGTATCTGGGATTTATTTATCTTCTCTAATTGAAACTTTGTTGCTTTAAGTGGAGGCCACAGCCAACCAGGGCAGAATGGAAGTTTGGCTTCCTCCATTGCCGGGGCAGCAAAGCCTCCTGCTTGCTCCAGCTCTGTGGTTGCCTGCCACCATCTTGGTTGGATTAATTTGCATATAGTTGCTCTGATTGGCTGGTGGGCATGGCTTGGCATGTAGCAGAATGACATCAATTTGCATGTTTCTCTTTTATTAGAATATATATACAGTAGTCTCCCCTAATCTGTGAGGTGTATTTCTAAGACTCCCAGTGGAAGCCTAAAACCACATATAGTACTAAATTTTTTCCTATACATGCATACCCATAATAAAGTTTACAGCTTCTCTTTGGCATATCTGAAAAGCCGGCATCAGTACTCTTGTACTTTGGGGACATTATTAAGTAAAATAAGGGCAACTTGAACACCAGCACTGCAATACCCCAACAGTTGATCTGATAACCAAGATGGTTACTAAGATGGAGATGGTGGATAAAGGCATGATTCACATCCTATGTGGGATGGAGTTGGATGATTCAAGATGTCATCAGGCTACTCAGAATGGTGCAAGATTTAAAACATTGCTTATTTCTGGAATTTTCCATTTAATATTTTCAGACTACAGTTGACCACAGATAACTGAAACTGTGGATAAGGGGGCATTAATCATATATATATATTCTGATTGAAATGAGTGGTGATATTGCTCAACACCCATAATAAACCTGGGTGTGGTGGATAATGACCACAGGCAGGAGGCAGGCAGCAAAATGTTAGGTCTTGTTAAAGGGGAAGGTGTGGGCAGAAGTGTAATGCAAGTTGAAAACAAAAAGACCAAATGAGACCACTTTGTTGATGAGCCTTGAAGACACGAGCTAAAGGACCATGAAGAAGAAAAGGAAGGGAGCCAGGACAGCGCAGAATACAGGAAGTGTATCACAGAGAGACAAAGGGCTAGAAAGCGCCCCTTGTCTGTGACCCTGTCTGCTTTCCCTGGTCCCAACGACATGCGCATGGATGAACACTGGCAGGTCTGCTCCCTGAGGGTGGAGCAAGGGAAGGAGGGAGACGGAGCAGCTGCCAGTCAGGCTTCAGGCCCCTGGAGGACAGGCCCTGCCCCATGTTTCTCTGTGTCCTCCACACCCAGTGTGTGTCCTGCACCCAGAAGGGGGCTCCAGGAGTATTTCTGGTTTTTCAGTGGATGGCATTTCTTCATTACAACCCTCTCCAGCAGTTACACTGCTCTTAGAGCCAGGGACACTCCTGCACAAACTGCCTGACCAGACAGCCCTTTGTCCAGGTTGGACCATCCAGGACCTGCACTGTTTGTCCAAGGCCTGCAGGGGCCTCACCTTCCCCAAGCACAAGGAACACAACTATACTCCATTTAACCTCAGGATCAGAGCTAGGAGGCCGTGGGCTGCTCTAGCTCAAACCCCTTGTGTCTGAAGAAACTGAGGTGACTGGATTCTGTGTGGACTCGGGACTCTGGCTCCTGGCTGCTGCTCTAGGCCACACGTTCCCCATGATTCCTTGATCACTGCACACCCACTCAAGGAGGGCCCACACAACGGCTGGGAGTGGTGACGGGGACATCCTCACACACAGCCCTGAGCGTGCAGAACAGCAGGCCGCACGCACGGCTGCTGCTGGAGCGGGCTCATGCAGACAGTGGTTTGCCATTGAAGATGTGCATTCCGATGGAAGTATCCCAAAGGAATCACAGAGAGCAGAGGAGACTACATTTGTCAAGAAAAATGAGGAGGGGGATGTTGTGTCCTGAGCAGTTTCTCACTCCCATGTCACCATTGTCCTCGCTGTGCGCCACCTCCCCGGGAGAGACCCCTCCCCGTGGGCCTGCATCTGCTTCTCCTCAGCAGCTCTCCTTGGGGTCACTAGGCACCAGAAACGGATACACAAATACACAAATGGCAGTTGCTGTAATGAAAGCTGGTGGCTGGCTGTGAGTTGGGGGGTAAATGGTTTGAGGAATTATTTATGTGGCCCAAGAACTGCAGAGATTAAATAAGCACTTAAATAGAATATGTGGCAATGTCTGTGTGTCACCTCATGACTGGTAAGCCCTAGCATCTCTCTCTCTCTCTCTCTCTCTCTCTCTCTCTCTCTCTCTCTCTCTCTCTTTCTTTCTCCCTCTCTCTCTCTCTCTCTCACACACACACAGACACACACACATCACCTGTCGTATCCACAGGGTTTTCCTGAGAGTGGGCAGTCACCAGTGTTTGCTGAACAGTGATTTAATTCATTTAGTGGAGGATTAAACAGCTGAGTGGATGGGTCAGGAAGAGATGCATCTGCTTTGGAACTAGAGCTACAATTTGAAAAGTAGAAGCGGACTTCACTGCAAGGGCTTGAGAGGTGATGGCTGAAAACACTTGGGGGTCCAGTGCTGATGGAAGGTTCCTTTCAGGGAATAAACGACAATGACTCCAAACAATGCGCCATCCCTCTTCATCTGTGAATCACTGATTACACCCAGGAATTAAACATTAGGTGATTTAGAAAAGAAAAAACACCTGTGTACCTGTTATTAAATGCTCTGAGGTATGTGTGTATGCACATATATACATATACATACACACACACACATAATACACAGCATATACTATGCATATCATACACACATAAATACTTTATATGTGCCATATACACATGTATAATGTCATTGTATATCATGATAATGTGTGCACTGGCTATTGCCAGACTATTTCCAGTATCATCTTATTAAGAGACTTAAAACACCGATACTGAAAATTAGTTTCCTGATTTATAACCACTTGAATTCTGGAAGAACTTCCCAAGTACATGAATTAAAAAAAAACACAAAAAAACAAAACTCTGGAAATCCCAGTGTCTGATAGTTCCCTCATGTCAGCTTAAACCTAATTGTCTACAGCAAGTCCAATTAGTGGCCAATCTGATTTCCCCTTCATTTCATGTGATGAAGTAAGCTTTGGCAGGAGTGTCTGCCAACACAAACCAGGGTGAAGAGGCAGAGGACAAGACTGGGGAAAAGGGTGGTGAGCTGAGGACCAAAGAGTGTAGCCAGCAGTCCTGGACCTGAACTCCCCGCTTGCCTCGCATTTCCCTCCTCCTCACTGACCTGATAGGGTCTTTCTTCTGCTTCCCAGTATTCCCCTCATAGCATCAAAGTCTTCTTTCAAGAAAAAAACCATCTTGCGTGGAGTTTCTATAACTGATATTTATAGTAATCAAATGGTATAGTCCAAAAAATAATAACTTGAAACCTACTTTCAAAGAAGATTCTCTTTTATCTCTGTCTTTTCTCTATTGCTCTCTCTCTCTCCCTCTCTTCCTCTCTCATGTCCTTCTCTAAAACACACATACACATACCCACACATTCACACACACACACATGCACATGCACATGCACATGCATGCATACACATGCACCCCTTCTCCCATGCACGCTTCTCTGCTGAGCCAGCCTCCCAGGAACACAGCTCTTCTCGTGTTGCCTGGCAGGAGTCCTTTGCCTCCAGGGTCCTGCAGCCCCTGACTAGGGTGTCAGGATGCAGAATGACGGCAAAGGCATGTACTCTCAAGAACATGGGCAGCTGCAGCCCCGGGCATGTGGTACCAGGGCACAGATGCCAGCAGAGCTGGCTCCACGTGAAGCGCGCCCTGCCAAAGCCTTCTCTCTGCATCTCAAGGTCACAGTCGTAGGTTATGAAAGAGTGGAAAAGCACTGCACGGAAAGTGGCCACAGGGACTTTCCTCTGGGTGAGGCGGGAGGACAGCGCATGGACCATTTGAACTCTGAGAGGGAAGGGACATTGAGTGCGGATCCTCCTACGGGCCAGCCAGCGTCTGCAACTTCTCCCCTGCCTGGGCTTTGAGAAAACATGATGCAGAGGCGACATGAAAGACGGGACAACTGGAAAATTCTTTCCAATGTGTTTTTATGGAGAAGAAATTCTATGACAACATTCATGTGCTTCACAAGAACCAAATACTTTTCTGTCATGCTTCATAGAGGCTACTTTTTTTTATCCCTTGAAAATTAAGGTGGGACAAATGTTCTCATAAAATAAACATTTCCTTGTATTCAAAACCACTGACAAATAGTCCAGGCTAATGAATCCTTGCCGCTCCTCCAAAACACGGTCGGCCCCGTTATTCTGGAGCAGCAAATAGGAGCAGTGCCTCAAGAGCCCTGACAGAATCGAGGCCCCAAAGGCTTAAAGTTGTGGCACCCTAAACGCTGCCATTGAGCTCCAAGGGACTGGCACAACTGTACGCAAAGAAAGCATTTTGGGTATGATGCTGCAGTAACTACACTTCAAGGTTTTTTTTCTTTATTGATTAAACTATTACATATGTGTCCTTATCACCCCATTGCCCTCCTCCACCTGCCCACTCATGCCCTTATCCCCTTGGTGTCTGTGTCCATTGGTTATGCTTATTTGCATGCATACAAGTCCTTTGGTTGATCTCTACTTTTCCCTCTACTCTCCCCTGCCTTCCCTCTGAGGTTTGACGGTCTGTTCAATGCTTCTCTGTCTCTGGATCTGTTTTTGTTCATCAATTTATGTTGTTCATTATGTTCCACAAATGGGTGAGGACATGTGGTATTTTTCTTTCATTGACTGGCTTATTTCACTTAGCATAATGTTCTCCAGTTCCAGCCATGCTGTTGCAAATGTAAGAATTCCTTCTTTTTTACAGCAGCATAGTATTCCATTGTGTAGATGTAGCACAGTTTTCTAATCCATTCATCTGCTGATGGGCACTTAGACTGTTTCCAAATCTTAGCTATGGTAAATTGTGCTGCTGTGAACATAGGGATGCATATATCCTTTCTGGTTGGTGTTTCTGGTTTCTTGGGATATATTCCTAGAAGTGGGATCACTAGGGTCAAATGGGAGTTCCATTTTTAGTTTTTTGAGAAAACTCCATACTATACTTCAAGTTTTGATTCAAAAATAAATAACTCAAGAACAAAAATAAAATCCCTCTATAAAAGGAACATTAAAAAAAAAAATCCAAGCCAGCCCTGGCTGGTTTGGCTTAATGGTTAGAGCATTGGCCTGTGGACAAAAAGGTCATAAGTTCAATTCCCTATCAAGGGTGCATACCTGGGTTGCACGTTCAATCTCAATCCAGTCGGGATGAGAGTGGAAGGCAACCAATAGCTGTGTCTCTCTCACATCCGTGTTTCTCTCCCTCGCTCTCCCTTCTTCTCTCTCTCCCCTCCCTCCCTTCCACTTTCTCTTAAAATCAATAGAAAAATATCCTTGGGTGAGGATAACAAAATTAAATTAAATTTAAAAATCCAAGCCACACTCACTGGCTTGAAAATGTTGTAGGGTCTTAACTTTTTCCAAGAGGTTTAGAGTGAAATCAGACCCAGGAAGATTCTCTGAGGGGACTCTGGCACTTGGATTTTATTTCTGACACAATTGTTCCCACAGTTCAGCAAAAGGGTCACCACATTCCAGGATCGTATCCTGGGATGTAAAATGTCCAGGAGATAACCAGAACGAGAGTGGGAGACTCCAGAAGCTTTTCTAGCTGCCTATAAATCGGTCGCAGCAGCTCTGCCTCCTGCCCACTCCAAATGCTTCTCCTAACCATGTCTTCCTGGCCTCTCCTAGTGGCTGCCAGTACTGGAAACCAGTCTTACCAGTTCCTGAGCTGCCAGCCACCTTCTCTGAGTGTCTTAAGCATGGGCCCCTTTCCCAGAGCCGCCTGCAGGGAATCGCAAGGATGTGTGCAGGAGGGCAACTCTGCAGGCCTGGTCAGAGGTACACCTCACCCACAGGAGAAGCCACTGAGTGGTCAGGGCCCCATGAGCCCCCTACACGCCCACAGGCCCTCAGCTGGAAGAACCCAGGCCCTAAATCTCAACTGGAGTTTTCAGTTCAGGTTTTGCCTCCTGGTTATTTATCTTCCCTCAGCTTCAGGCAGATCAACCTACAGTGCTGCTGTTCCCAACTCTTTTCGAAAGGGAAAATTACTATGACTTCCTGGTGATTCATCCTGGATGCTCCCAGCCAGCAGGCCAAGTACACAAGGGTGCATGGCGCCTGCTTCCACAGCTCACTGGAATCAGGGAGCCATGAGGATGTGGGGAATACCAGACCAGGTTCTCCTGGTATGCTACCTCCTGTGTGTGTGTGTGTGTGTGTGTGTGTGTGTGTGTGTGTGTGTGTGTGTGTTGGGGAGGGCAGGGGGACAAAACCCAGCTGTCAAGGAATCCGGCATTCCTGGCTCTGCCTGGAATCTCAACAAAGGAAGTGAGGAGTCCAAGACATCCAAAAACAGCTTCCATGAGATAAAATAAAGAATGCCCATTTTTCCTTTTTTTAATCCGCACCCAAGGATATGCTCATTAAATTTAGAGAGAGGGGAAGGAAGAAAGAGAAACATTGATGTGAGAGAGAATGTCAATTGATTGCCTTCCACAGGTGTCCCAACTGGGGATCAAACCCCGTAACCTAGGTATGTGCCCTGACTGGGAATTGAACTGACAGCCTTTTGGTACATGGGACAATGCTCCAACCAACTGAAGCACACTGGCTAGGACAGTTGTTGTTTTTTTTAAACATATTTTTCTTAATTACAAAATAACTGAAAAGTACAGAAATAATATAGCCAAGGCCCAGGCACACACCAATTAGTTTTAACATTTTGTCATATTTGCTTTAAGTATTTTTCTTTAAAAACTTACATTTACATTTATATTTACATGTATATATACATTTATATTTATACTAGGGACCCAGTGCAAGAAATTCGTGCACGGGGGTGGGGGGTCCCTCAGCTCGACCTGCACCCTCTCCAATATGGACTTTTTGGGGACTCTGACAATCCAGGACCTCTGGTTCTTAACCGCTAACCTACCTGCCTGCCCTAACACTCTGCCTGCCTCGCTGCCGGATCCCCCTAACTGCCCTCCCCTGCCAGCCTGGTCACCCCTATTAACTTTCTTTTTTAATCTTATCCCCTTCGTGCACAATTGTATTTGACTTCCTTATTGGCTTCCTCCTCTCACACAATTTTTCTCCTTTATGTAACACTTTTCCTACTGACTCATCAGTTATAAACTTTTCTTTCCTCCTTATTTCCTACTTCTGTTCCATCATCATTCTTCCCATTTTTCTACTACCCTCTTTCCCTTCCCACATTCCTTCTTTCCTTTCTCTTTACCCCTGCCCACCCTCCCCTTTTCCTTCCTTCCCACCTTAATTTTTTTCTTCACTTCCTCCCTCTGACCTGCTTTGCTCCCTCCCCCATTCCTTCCTTCTTCCCATTCTCCTTTGAAGCTCTACCAGCTCCCCCTTTATAACTTTTCTTCCCTCCCTCTTTTTCTCTCATCCTACCTTTGCCATACATTCTTCTCTATTTACTTCCGCTGTTTCAATACCCATCTATCTACCTGCCTAATTATCCACTATCATTTATCTTTTTTCTTTTCTGACTTCTTTTAAAATCTGTCCCCAGTACACAACTATACTTGGTTTTCATTATAGGCCCTACAGTTCACTCAAACATCCTCTTTTTTAAAACACTGCTGTCCACTGACTCTTTTATAAAGTTCTTCCCTCCATTCTGTTCCACCCCTTCCCCACCTGGTTACTTCCCCCCAAACTCTCCGGGGCTGCCGCTCCCTCTGCCCCGCCCCCTGCCTGTCTCTCCCTCTTCTGGCTCACCCCAGCTCTGAAGGGAGACCGGGGCCTCTCACAGGAGACCCCTGCCCCTGTGGCAGAGAAAATGGAGGCAGCGAGAGAGGGGGCCCAGGAGGGGGTGTGTGTGTGAGAGAGAGGGAGCATCTCTTCTTCCCTCATTTAAGCTTCCATGGGGAGGGGGCATTAACCCCAGCTCAGGGCTCAGCCCCAGCCAGGTGGCAGCTGCCCATGCATCCCCGGCACTGCAGCTGCAAAGCAGGAGCACCTCCACCTATGGACCATCCACCCCTCCATTCGGGGACCCGCCAATGGAACAGCTTCTGTCTCCCCTGGACCACAGTGTGGGCTCACTTCTCCCGCCTGCAGCTGTGGCCTGGATCCTGGGGCAGAGGTCTTCCATCTGCCTGCCGGACCACGGTGCACGGCTGCTGCCTCTGCCATCTTGGCTGGACTAATTTGCATACAGTAGCTCTGATTGGCTGGTGGGTGTGGCTTAGGCATCCCAAAAAAATGGTCAATCTGAATATTATGCTTTTATTAGAGTAGATTTATGTTTATACTAGTGGCCCAGTGCATGGATCCATGCACATTGAAAGGAAATTAATTAGAAGATATATTTTAATATTGCTATTCACCCTTTCTCTATAATAGAAATGTCAACAAAATCAATCAAATTCACGATCGACAATGACAGATTGAAACACATGTGTGCAATTGACATCAGCGAGAAATTTATATGTTTCGTGCATGTGTGAGTAAACGTTTATTTTTAAATTGCCAGTGTGCATCATATGTATTGGTTGGTCAGTCAGTCAGACAGTTGGACAGACAGACAGACAGTTGGTCACTTAGCCTTTTATTTATATATATACTAGTGGCCCAGTGCATGAAATTCATGCACAGGGATGGGGTGTCCCTCGGCCCGGCCTGCACCCTCTCCAATCTGGGACCCCTCAGGGGATGTCTGACTGCTAGTTTAGGCCTGATCTCTGTGGAATCAGGGCTAAACTGGCAGTCAGACATCCCTCTCAGAATCCGGGACCACTGGCTCCTAATCGCTCACCTGCCTGCCTGCCTGCCTGATCGCCCTAACAACTCTGCCTGCCGGTCTGCTCACCCCCAACTGCCCCCCTCACAGCTTGATCACCCCCATTGCCTCTC
>PVJC01045574.1:0-13651 GCA_004026665.1 Murina feae | reverse complement strand
CTTTTTTAAAAGTCTTTATTGTTCATATTATTACAGTTGTTCCTCTTTATTTTGCCCCCCATAGCTCCCCTTCTCCCAGTTCCCACCCCACCCTCTGCCCTTATCGCCCCCCACACTGTCCTCATCCATAGGTGTACGATTTTTGTCCAGTCTCTTCCCAAACCCCCAACACCCCTTTCCCCCTGAGAATTGTCAGTCCCCTTCCTTTCTATGCCACTGATTCTATTCTATTCACCAGTTTATTCTGTTCATCAGATTTTTTATTCACTTGATTTTTAGATTCACTTGTTGATAGATATGTATTTGTTATTCATAATTTTTATCTTTACTTTTTCTTCTTCTTCCTCTTCTCAAAGGGTACTTTTCAGCATTTCATATAATACTGGTTTAGTGGTGATGAACTCTTTTAGCTTTTTCTTGTCTGTGAAGCTCTTTATCTGACCTTCAATTCTGAATGACAGCTTTGCTGAGTAAAGTAATCTTGGTTGTAGGTTTTTGCTATTCATTGCTTTGAATATTTCTTGCCACTCCCTTCTGGCCTGCATAGTTTCTGTTGAGAAATCAGCTGACAGTCATATGGGTGCTCCTTTGTAGGTAACTAACTGCTTTTCTCTTGCTGCTTTTAAGATTCTCTCTTTGTCTTTTGCCCTTGGCATTTTAATTATAATGTGTTTTGGTGTGGTCCTCTTTGTATTCCTTTTGTTTGGGATTCTCTGTGCTTCCTGGACTTGGAAGTCTATTTCTTTCACCAGGTGGGGGAAGTTTTCTGTCATTATTTCTTCAAATAGGTTTTCAATATCTTGCTCCCTCTCTTCTTCTGGCACCCTAGAATTCTGATGTTGGTACGCTTGAAGTTGTCACAGAGGCTCCTTACACTATCTTCATATTTTTGGATTCTTTTTTTCTTTTTGCTTTTCTGGTTGGGTGTTTTTTTGCTTCTTCATATTTCAAATCTTTGACTTGATTCTTGCAATCCTCTAGTCTGCTATTGGATCTCTGTATATTACTCTTTATTTCAGTCAGTGTATGCTTAATTTCTAGCTGATCCTTTTTCATATCCTTAAGGGTCTCACTAAATTTATTGATGGTTTCTAGAAAATTCTTGAAAAACCTTATAATCGTGGTTTTGAACTCCATATCCAGTAGTTTGCTTTCCTCCATTTCTGTCATTTGTGATCTGTTTCTTTGTCTCCACATTTTGGCTGCTTCCCTGCATTGATAGAGTGGCTTTGTGTGCTAGGTGTCCTATAGGGCCAAATGGCTCAGCCTCCCCAATTACCTGAGGTGGACACTCTTGGTGCACCCCTTTGTAGGCTTTGTGCACAGTCTTGTTGTAGCTAAGCCTTGGTTGTTATCACTGGGAGGAATTGACCTCCAGGCCACTTGGCTGTGAGAATCAGCTATGTCTACAGTGGGAGAACTTCTGTGCTGGAAACACCCTTATGGGGCAAGACTTGCTTCAGTGAGGCTTTGGTGCTCACTGAGTCTGCCCCCTAAGTGTGTCCCTTATGGATCTGAGGAGTTGTAATCTGGATGGTCTCACTCTGACCACTGGGTACACTGGCTCTTGGATCTCTAAAGAGGTGCTAATTTAGCCTCTGCCTGAGGCTACCCAGCAGGAGCTATAGAGAGATCTGCAGCTTCCTCTTCTTTGTTTGGGGTTTGGAGGTGCCCAGATGAGGCCCAGATGTGAAGCAATGCAAGCTGCTATAGGGCCTTGGGCCTTCTTTTGGATGTTCTGGGTGTCTCTGACCCAGCTGCAGTTTGTTAGGTAATTTTAGATTGCAAAGGGCCAGGCCTTTCATATGCAAAAGCCTCTGCAGGAAGCTTGGGTGGGGCGGGGTCTCAGCGAATCAACAGGGCAGAGCAAACAGCTATGGCTGATCCTCAGCCCAGCCCTAAGAGGCCCCGGGTCTCAGTGTCCCATGGTAATTGCTGCAAGCACCACTGAGAGAAAGCCACTCTGGAGTTCCTCCTGATGCCAAATAGTCCAGTTTCTCAATGTATGATCACCAGAAACTCACCCAGAACTGGAGTTCAGAGCCTTCAGGAGCTTGTGACTCCCTCCAGATTGATGACAACCATGTCCTCAGTTGCCAGCCCTTTCCGCACGCCTCTGTACCTCTGCACTTTATTTCTGCACCTCCTCTGAGTCTCAGTGTGCTTTTCTCTTTCCTTCTATTTGTAGAATTTCCACTCAGCCAGCCTTCCTGTGGTTCTGGGCGGTGCCTGTTTTTTCTTTGCATTGTAGTTTTGAAGTGGCTGTGTGAGGCAGCAATTTCAGGTGTTTACCTATGCCGCCATCTTGGTTTTCTCCCAGAGAGCTTTATTTTAATATTTATTGTCACAAAGTCTTAAAGACTCCAAAGCATGAATTCCCCCCGAGCCATTGTGAAGCCCACTGACAACCCAGCGAGTGCTTCCTGAAGGCCTTCAGTTGCACCAGGCAGGCAGCCGCCCTTGATGGCCACGGGACCTGCAGACAGAAAACCCCTCCTGTATTTCCTCTGTTCATGCCAAACTTGGGTAGCTCAGTAGCTCATCCAGACTAATGAGTTAGCCCTTGTCACGTTGTATGACTTATGGCTGATGCTAACATACAGAAAAAGTAATGTACTTTGCATAATCCCAGTACTTCCCCATTGTCCTTGCTGACTTTCTTCTTAGGTCACTAAGAAAAATAGAAGGGATTGTGACAGAACTTTTACAAGTTTCTACAACATCTCTCACTTGCCAGCCACTGTCTTCCCATGTATTCTGCCTTCTCTCCTACTAATGATTAATTGTCCATGTTCCTGTTTTAGGTCACGGGGTCCCATCATCACTCAACAATTCACCCCTTTCTTCTGAATCATTCCCACCAGCATACCAATATGCCATTGTTTCTCTTATCTTCAAAACAGTAACAAAAACATTCTCCCTCTTGACCTTATTTCCTGTGCAGGCTGCTGTCCATTTCTATTTCTCTTCATATCAGAACTCCTTGAAAAACTTACTTTCACTTGCTCTTTCAAACTCTCTCCTTTCGTTTCCCCTAAACCTACTTCAGTCAGGTTTTTGTCCCCAATGATTCCACTAAAACTGCTCCCACAGGTTCTCCAAAGACCTCCAAGCTGCTCTACCTAATGGTTTATCTCCAGACCTCATATCACTTGTCAGCCACACTTCAGACAGTCCATCACTCTCTTCTCCTTGAAACACTTCCTTCACTTGGCTTCCAGGACTCCACACTTCCGATTTTCTTCCTGCCTTGATAGCCTTCTCATGTTTTGCTGGCTTTGCCCCATCTTAATAACAGGGAATCCCAAGGAAAGGTCCTTGGACCATTTTTCTTCTGAATCTACACACTCACTCCCTTGGCTATCTCATGGCTTCAAATATCATCTCTAACTGAAAGACTCTCAAGCTTTTCTCTCTAGACCAGATCTTTCTCTGGAACTGTAGACTCATCTATTTATTCAGGGTCTAGTTGGCATAGCACACCATGACTTATTAGACCCTACCCAGTCACTCTTTGCCTTCTCTCCCTAGCGCTGGTTCTGTTCTAGCCATGTTGGCCTTCCAGCTGCTCCTGCTCAGACCTTAAAGCCTTTTCAAGTGCTCCCCTCTTTGCCCAGACATCTGCAGGGACTGTTCCTTTGCCTCTTCCAGGTTTTATTCGAACATTACCTTCTCACTTCCTTGACAACCCTATTAAATTGTTTTGCTTTTTATTGTACTTTCCTACCCACCTTTCTTGATTTACCTTTCTCCATGGCACTCTAACTCCAGTGGGTTTTTAAAAAATTATTATTATTAATTTATTATCTGTCTTCCACACCCAGAATGTAAGCTCTGTGAGGAATGGGATCTTTGTCAGTTACCTGATGTATTCCCACTGCTCAGGTCAGCACCTGGAGCCACGGTAGGTGCTCAATACACATTTATTAAATTTATGATATATCTTTCTCCCAGAGGACATGGCTTGCATGTGATGTTAAAAAAACAGTTAACTGTTTTCTAAAAATAGGGATCAGATTTGTGACTGAGGACCTGTCCTTTCTTAAGCTCTTCTCTATCAAGCAGGCTCCTTTATCTGTTCAGTCGGTGAAGCATTCACTATGAGTCCCTCCGGGTCCCATCAAACCACTCACACTTGCCCTTTCAGCTGAACGTATGAAATAAAAGTGCCGTGCAACATTTTTACTGTTTGTTCACGGGTAATTATTATGCATTTTTGTTTTCCATGAAATGCCTCCTTTAAAATGTTATTGTAAAGATTAAGCTGATGAGAAGGATGTGTAGCAACACAATAGCCCTCAAGATTGGAAGATCTCTCACATTTGTTCTACTTTCTAGGCATATTAAATAATTTCCTATTTAAAATAAATAATTGCTGCCTACCACAATAATGCATCTTGCTTTCATCAGAGATTGTAGCAAAAAGTGAATTCCGGGAACACTCATATGTTTCCTCCTCCTGCTGAGAGTACTTACCACCCGTTCCTAGAGAAGTAACGCTGAACTCCATAGGGCAAGACCACAGATTTGAATCAATTGGAGGAAATATTGGAGAAAGCAGAATTTCATTCTCCCAGTTCTGATGCAGGAAAGGACAAACTTCCCATATTCATCCTCACCCCCCCACCTCTGCCAATTTGTTCAAATAAGAAATACAGAAAAACTGGTAAAATTTATTCACAATGCAGAAGTTGAGATGAATAAAGCAGCTGGCAATGGCATTTTGCCTCTGAGTTTGATTTATAAAAAATATTAATGATCGCAATTTTCTGTATTTTGCTATTTCATTTGGGGAATGATGAAGAGAGTCTTTTTTTTATATAATTATAAAACTTCAGACTTCAATGTCATTTATCACAGTGTTGCCTGGAATTTCGAAAATGTCCTATCAGGGGTGATCTGGGCTTTTCAGGACCTGCAAGTTGATAGAAGTTGGGTAACCGTATATCGTAGTGGTATCTTCTTCCTATATATACCCTGTCATTCAAGGCATAGAGTTTATCTGCAATGTCACTGCCAATTAAAACTGAAAACAGGCGGGAGATGTAACGATACTGAGCAAAGAGCAAATATAATTTCTTTCTCCTCCATGACACATACCGACAATCAGTTTCTGCTGTGAGGGTTACCTGAAAACAAGAAAACCAGGTATAAACAAAGATTAGGGAGCAAGAAAAGTTCTGTCAGTCACAGTTTTGTGCCCCACATTTTAAATGAATGTCCATTCTGTTTTTTTTAGGTTTAAAAAGCCCACCAACCCAAAACATACTGTAAAAATAGAAAAAGAGATCAGAAAATGTATTACTATATCTAATTTATAACATGAATAGTCACAATATTGTGCCCATCTCCAATTTATCTGTTTTCTAAGTTAAAGTATCTATGTTTTGCTTTTTATTGAAGCAAGAGCTACTTATATTAAACATTAATAAAGTCGGCTAATGTTAGAGAAGTATCTCCAGTCAGTCCTAAAGACTGTGGACATTTAACCCTAATCCAGTTTCGATAGTATAGAATATAATTTGTTTACCTATCCTGCATATGTATATGAATTTGTATTTGTAGACACACATGTATGTTATGTGTATTAATCACAGGAAGACAGTATATATCATAATAGATAGAACCTCCTGAACTGATTTTCTTTCAAAACTCCCAGACATGGCAGCAGAGCAGGGAGAGGAAGTTTAGCATTTTGTTGCTAGAAAACAACTGCAATCCATCAGCATTTTTAAATTTCAAAAATAACTTATTTTGTAATAAGGGCAGATTTTTTTGTTCTTGGTGTTTTTCTCAACGGTCACAGTGGCAGTGTGTAGTGTATTGTCAAATCTCAAGTGATTTTCATTCCCATCTATGCAGTTAAGCAAAGAAGAATGTAAGACTGTTTTTCCAGACTCCTTTCTGTCATATGAAATACTCACTGCTCTCCTTGTTGCTGGGCTCCTATAAAGTGACATTAATCGTCAAGAGTCAAACAGCTTTAGAACGTAATGAAGTGGCATATAAAGTATTCCTCTGTCCCCTGCTGTTGTGTTTGTTTATCTGTGTGGAAGAGGCAGTGCTCACTGTGTGCGCTCGTTACCCCTTACCTGGAAAGTGCCTTCCTCGGTGGGTCTCAGTGAGTCCCATTCAGGGGAATCCAGGAACTGGAAGGGGAAAATGTAATGCAGAAATTCGCCGTCAACTGTCACTCTGATCCTACCCAGACACAAAGAACAGCATTTATGAGGAAGGAGAAAGCCAGCACATAACTGGGGTGAGGGGAGGGTTCAGGTCTCTGAGGACCTTTTTGGCTATTAAAATTTTGAAGAGCAAAGATTAAATTCCTGCATTACAGTAAGTGGCAAGTCTCCTGTAAGATTCATGTACTGATGTTCCTCACACAGTTAGGATTCTGGAATATTGAGCAAACTTCATAAAAAAACTCATCAAGCTGTATATTTAGGATATGTGCCCATCTCTGCATGTATTTACACTTCAATAAAAAGTTTCAGTGCACTCATCAGATTTTAAATGAAATAGAACACTAAAGAACATAAAGAGGTACCACTGTAAATACCTCTGGAAATTAAATACTTAACTTTTAAAGAAAATAATCATATTGTTTCCCCCCCCCAACTTTCTGTGTGTGTGTGTATACACACACACACACACACACATATATACCCTTGAACAATATGAGATTGAACTGTGCAGATCCACTTATATGTGATTTTTTTTTCAATAAATACTGTTAAATGTATTTTTTCTTTCTTATAGTTTTCTTAATAGCATTTACTTTTCTCTAGCTTACTTTATGGTAAGATACAACTAAAGGACTTGTATGCAATGCATATAAGCCTAACCAATGGACATAGACACCAGGGGAGTGAGTGCATGAGTGGGGGGTGGGAGGGCAATGGGCAGATAAGGACACATATGTAATACCTTAATCAATAAAGAAAATATTTTTTAAAATATCTAAAAAATAGACTACTGTTTAAAATTAAAAAGAATACAATATATAATACATATAACATGCAAAATATATGTTAACCGACTGTTTAGGACTCAAGGGTGGGGAAACTTTTTTCTGCCATGGGCCATTTGGATATTTATATCATCATTCACGGGCCATACAAAATTATCAACTTAAAAATTCGGCTTATATTTGGTCAAACATTTAATTAATTCTCCTCTAATGCCTTGGCAGGGCCAGACCAAATGATTTGGACAGCCTTATGTGGCCTGGGGGCTGGATATTCCCCATCCCTGGCTTAAGAGATGGGTAAGTCTTCTGGTCAAACAGTAGGCTATTAGCAAAGCTTCGTGGGAGTCAAAAGTTATATGTGGATTTTGACTCTGTTGGGGTCAGCATCCCTACACTTGTGTTGTTCAAAGGTCAGTAGTGTGTGTGTGTCTCTGTGTATGTGTGTGTGCATACTAGAAGCCCAGTGTACAAAATTCATGCACGGGTAGGATCCCTAGGCCTGGCCTCTGATCAGGGCCTTCCTCCCCCCAGCTGCCGGCTGGGGCCTTCCTTTGTTCCACACCACCCTCTGGTGGTCAGCACACGTCATAAGTGAGCAGTCAAACTCCTGGTCCGTGGAACTCCCAAGGGGACAATTTGCATATTAGCCTTTTATTATACAGGATATGTGTATATATACATATATGTATATATAATGAGTTATGCCCACCTACTGAAAGAGTTGATCATTATAAAACTGATTAATAAAAAATTTAATGATCTCTATACTTTAAAGATTGCTCTATGAGAGTCTATTTAAAATACTTTGCATGACAACGAAAGTATTGTATTAATTCAATACTCATCTTGACTTTCAGTAATTATCTTGGAAATACATAACATATCCAAATAACTTAATTCGTACATTTGATTTATAAGAACGATTAAGGCTTTAGATTATTTCTTGCTTCGGGTGAATAATACCATGTACTCTAAATGCCTATGGCCTATGGCCATGACTCATGTGTCAGGGGCTTTCTCATGCCCTCAGGGTGTTAAATGCCACCCAGAATTATGCTACGCTGAGATAGAAAATGTAGCAGAAAGGAAGACACACTGGTAACTACTGTAGAAGAAAGACATTCAAGCACCAAGAGTACAAACCTTCCTGAAACAAGCAGAGAGAGCTTGTCAATGGAGGTTTTTCCCTGCATGGCATAGCAGTGCTCCTTTTCCAAAGTAACCACTTCAGAGCTCAGAGCAATCGTTCTGAAGACGGGCATCGGGGTCCCCAGAGGCTGGAAGATGGAGCTGTACATCAGCTGGAATTCTCGGGCAAAGGTTATGCTGCGAACTTGATATGCAATGTGAACAAACTGCATGAAGCAGATGATGAAGAGCACAAAATGCCAGGAGAAGATGTCGGCTGCACAGACATCTACCCACGCCCAGACAGCAGTGCAGAGAAAACCCAACCCCAGCAAACTGAAGACATAAAGGAGTCCAAAGAACCCGCTGCCACCCATAAAACCCACTACAAAAAAAATACTGGCAAGATGATAAATGGCTCCCTCCGCCTCCTGCTTCCAGTGTGTGCAGACTGGGTGTTCATCTATTAGGTTCTTCCATACAGTTGAATTTCTTTCCATGGCTGTACCACCGTCTGGTTCACTTTCCTGTTGATGTTAGATGATAACGAGATGAGTAATTAAGTCCTTTGCTTTTCCATCATCTGAGTTTTGCTAAATCCTCACAAAACTGAAGAAAGCCGGGTCACTGGAGTTGTGGTGATTAAGGGTTTGGTGTGTATGGATCTCAAAAAGAATCCCATGCTAGCTTCGGTAAGTTCGTCTGAGCTCCTGTTTTAGATCTAGTTCACGAATATTTGTGGTTTCCTATGTAAGAAGACCAAAAAAAAAAAAAAAAAAAAGGATCTAGTTAAACAAGGAGAACTGAGACATGTATTTAAATGCATCACCAACATTACTTATTCAAGATGAGCTCCTATTTTCCATAAAGTTGGAATATTTTAAGCACCAATGCTGTCAAGTGTTAAATTTCTAGGAGATGCAAATTAGTTTTTAGAGTTATGCTTATTAATAATAAAAAAATTATTACCAGACACTTGGGTATTTGTTAGAATTAGCTACCTACGTATTTTTCAAGGGAGCTAAGTGCTATAGTCAACTAGTTTCCGTATTAGTAATTCTGTGTACCTCAGAACCATTTGGGAAAGTGACTGAAAGTGCAGATTCATAGACTGTTCCCAAGACATGCTGACTCAGAATCTCCTCTGGAGGGAGGGCTACAATGTTGGTATTTAGAACAAGCGTCCTACATGATTTTGATGCATCAGTGCCTGGCCCTTAATGGCCCACCCTCTGAGAGACGCTGTTTACAATGTTATTCACGCCTTACAGATGAAGAATTTGAGGCTCAGAGAGGCCTAGCAATTTATCTGGGACCACACAGTGGTTGGTGGCAGAGCAGAACATCAGCACTTGAGCCTGTATGCTGGATCCCATCCTGTGGCCTCCTCTGAAAGATGTTTTAAATTAGGCACTTAAGGAGCCCAAATAAATAAATAAACCACCATCTGGTAATTGAGGTCAGATATTAAGAGCCTATAATAGGCTATAAAATGTGCAGTGACTTAGTTCAAAATTATTTTAGAAATATAAATTCAGTTCTGCTTTATTGTATGAGTGGTTATTTCAGAGTAAAAGTTGCCTCCATATAACTAAATAAATATGAAAGTTCCTGCTACTGGCATATTTATTTACCAGATGGTCAAAATGTTACTGACTTGTTCCCCTACACATATATTCTCTACCCTTTCAGCCATATGGTAAAAATGTTAATATGTGATCTGAATCACATATTTAAACCACGATGACAGAGCTGTAGAATATGTATCCTTTATCACCAGGTTTCTTAACAATAAATGGCTTCGATGTGAAGCATTCATTAGATTGATGCTTTAAAGTCATAATTAACATTCAAAACCCTTGAACTTGTGTGCTATAGTTAGGGTTATTTCTGAGACCAGTTATTTCCAGAACACCTGTTAATAAAATATCAAGTATCACAGATTTTGTTTCATAGAAAAAAATATGCACACGAAGTGAAAATGACTTGGCTGAAGTTTAAAAAAAGGAACAGAACTAGACATAAGGAAGATGGTACTTTGTTGAAGTTCCTGATTTTCCTTCTTGGATAGGGCTTCTTTGTCAGCATGTAATGATTTTAAGAATGCTTACCAGGTGACTCATTAAAATAAGCAAAATAATAATAATGTTAATAACTAGTCCTATACCTTACAGTGATATTTTTGTTTTGACTCAACTTGCATTCAGATACATTTCAAACATTCTGCATCCCCCTAATTATCACCTCCCCCCTCCCCAACACTATGAGATTCAAGGGAGACCAGCACCCTGAACATGTTTAATTTCTCCTCTTTTAAATAAAACACAAAACTATATATTACTGGATATTCAAAGAACTTTTTTAAAACTACAGGGAGGAGTGAGAACTGTGGAATAGCGAACTGCAAATGTCAATCTCCCTGCTGTTTTACTTTTAAAAGTAGGGTATTTTCACTTAATCACTTCCTCAGGATACCCAACAGCCACCACAGCCAATGCTAAAGAGCACTGCGCGTGGAACTCTGAGCTTTGGTTTGAGCTTCCTTAAAAATTTATAATCCTTGACAAAATGTTAAAATGATTCTAGTGGGGAAAGGCCAGGAAGACCGTTTGTGGCAGTTCAGAAGGCAGCTTATGGGTATCTTTTCCCCTTAAAATGTTGACTTGCGGGATATATGGGGCCACATATATCCCAGGAGTGTGACCCTCTATGATTTTAAGAGGAACTGTGTGGCTTCGGTTTCAATCAGCTGCTACCAAGCCATATTCTATCCTTGATACTGTATCACTGCCCTGATGATGTTACTCCATACCCAGCCTTTCTCCTCTGGGTGTGTTTTTATTCAGTCACCAAAACAGATGCACTTTATTAGAAAAGGGAGAACTGACAGGGGCAGGTGCTGAGCATGAGTGTTCCTTTGCTATGTGCCAGCAGTGCTGCATGAACGCTGAACATGATTCATCAGCCAGCTGCTAAAAGCTTGCAGGCCTTAAGTCATGTTTTGGGATAAATAAACACTGGAATGCTAAAGTGGCACAATGGATACATTAGGCAACACAGTCATCCTCCCTACCAAAGAGGTAAGCACACAGAGATGTAAATGATAGAGACAAACTTGAATGCAGATGAACACAGCAATTCCAAGCTCACCCTCCCCGCCTTTTCTTTTTAAAACCTGAGACCCTGAGTAGTTATGTAAAGGAAGGTTTGAAATGTGATATAAACTTGGTGGCAAACTCAAGAAGATCAGCTTGGAAATTACATTGATCTGTTCAGAACTTGTGCATTTACCATCTCATTGCATCACGCTGATTGTCACGAGGGAGGCAGGATCTAAATCATCATGCCAGCTTACAAATGAGAAAAGCAGGGCACAAGATTGGTGAAGTCGCTTGCCTCAGGTGAAAGAGGCAGTAAGTCACCACAGCGGGTGGAAGTGCAACTAACTACTCCTCCGCTCAGCTTCATGTCTCTCCAGCAGCCACTGCCACCTTTCAAGGACATTGACCTGATATATTAATGCGTTGGGAGATCTGAGTGGGATATTCTGCCAGGCCTGGTTTGCCAGGACAATAATAATCCCAGCAGTGCATATTTAAGACCTGCTATATCCGCTTGCACTGCTCAGTCCATAATGCTTAGACCACTACAAGGGACAAAGGCATAGAAAGCCACTCATGGAATGATTTGCTTTGTTACTATTCAACATCAACTAATTTCCTCTCCCAGATTCTGAGATTCTTTTTTTTTTAATATATATATTTTATTGATTTTTTTTCAGAGAGGAAGAGAGAAGGATAGAGAGTTAGAAACATCGATGAGAAAGAAACATCGATCAGCTGCCTCCTGCACACCCCTACTGGGGATGTGCCTGCAACCAAGGTACATGCCCTTGACAGGAATTGAACCTGGGACCCTTGAGTCTGCAGGCTGATGCTCTATCCACTGAGCCAAACCGGTCAGGGCGATTCTGAGATTCTTAAGGGACAAAGAGAAATGTTTGCATAGTTCTAACTCCTGGCACTCAATGACTGTTAATAGAATGCATCGGTGTAAAGCAGTGATTTTTAACCTTTTCATCTCACAGCATATGTAAATTGCTAAAATTCTGCAGCACACCAAAAAATATATATTTTGCTAATCTGACCAAAAAAAAAAAAAAAAAGGTATAGTTTTCATTCATTCACACTGGATGGCTATTGCTGTGTTGGGCATTGTCATTTCTTAATTTGACAATCCAAGGGAAAGGAGGTCTGAGCCCCTGACTAAATAGTCAGGTATTGCATGTTTTAAAAATTCTTGGGCCACACTTGATTGAAAAACATTGGTGAAGAGATAGATGCAAACACTCTGCCATCTGGATTCCAAGTCTCCATCCAATTTAATGGATGGTCTAGCTTTTGTTACCCAGGGGAAGACCCCAACAGATGTGGGGAAGACCCCAACATCCAACATCGTTCAGCGCACAGACATTATGGAATTGGGACTTCACTTATTTAAAATGTCTGGCACAACTCCAAGTTCACAGGGGGCATCGTTTTGTCTTCTTACAACCTTGAGCTTCTTAAAGAAAGCAACTGAATTACTGACTTGATTAGAAACAACTTTGGCCCTGGCTGGTGCGGCTCAGTTGTTTGGGCATTGCCCCCGGCACCGAAAGGTTGCGGTTTGATTCCCAGTCAGGGCACATCAATGTTTCTTTCTCTCTCTCTCTCTCTCAAGTCAATAAAAAAAAAAATCGATCCCTGGCTGAAGATTTTTAAAAAATGACCCTTCCCTGGCTCCACCCCGGAACTATTGAGCCAAGAGGATGGATCTCTAAGAAGCTCCCAGTTATCCCTACGCATACTCATGCTCGAGAGGCATTGTTCTATGTTGTTCTTGAATGGCCTCTGAATTATCACTGCTCGTCTGCAGGGCCTCAGCTCTGTCTCTTCCTGGTTGACCACTAGGCTGTCTTTCTCGGCTGATTACTTGGTGCATTGCTCTTTGATCCCTACTTGTCCTTCTGTGGCTGTAGTACTGGAGTTAGCGTACCATTCTGCTCTGTAGTTGGTCCATTTCGCATTACTACTTAACAGAATGGATCTAGTCTTAGCTGTATCCCTAAATGACTGTGATTTTTTTCTATTTCTAGACGTGGGCAGAGGGGTGGGTCTTGGTCCATCCTTTGTGCCCCCGCCTGGCCCCTCCCACTGCAGCCCCCCCACCCCCCAAAGTCTCCTGTCTGCCAGCAGCTCCACTCTCACCACTGTGGCTCCCATTTGCTGACGGCACTGGCCCAGCTCGCCCCTGCTGACAGCATAGAGCGATTGGGGCCAGTGCCAGCAGTGGGTGTACACAGTGGCTCTGGTTGTGGGTGTGAGCGGGGCTGTTGCCTGCAGTGGGTGGGAGCGGCTGCTGGCCCCGATCTCCACTTAGGAGCAGGGGGAGGTGGAGAAGCCCTGAGAGGCAGTAAGGGGTGGCAGCCACTGCTTGCACCTGCTGACAGTGCGGAGTGATCGGGGCCAGCACTGGGTGCCAGCAGTGGGTGGGGGTGACGGCTCTGGC
>PVJC01045573.1:0-13651 GCA_004026665.1 Murina feae | reverse complement strand
AGAAGACATACAGAAGGCAGAAAGACATATGAAAACATGCTCAAAGTCACTAATTATATGAGAGATGCAAATCAAAACAACAATGCGGTATCATCTCACACCTGCCAGAATGGCTGCCATCAACAAAACAACAAAGGACAAGTGCTGGAGAGGATGTGGAGAAAAAGGAACCCTTCTGCACTGCTGGTGGGAATGCAGATTGGTGCAGCCACTTATGGAAGACAGTTTGGAGTTTTCTCAAAAAATTAAAAATGGAACTCCCATTTGACCCTGTGATCCCACTCCTGGGAATATATCCCAAGAAACCAGAAACACCAATTAGAGAGGATATATGCATCCCTATGTTCATAGCAGTACAATTCACCATAGCTAAGATTTGGAAACAGCCTAAGTGCCCATCAGCAGATGAATGGATTAGAAAGATGTGGTACATCTACACAATGGAATACTATGCTGCTGTAAAAAAGAAGGAATTCTTACCATTTGCATCAGCATGGATGGAACTGGAGAGTATTATGCTAAGTGAAATAAGCCAGTCAATAAAAGAAAACTACCACATGACCTCACTTATTTATGGATAATAAAGACCATTTCAAAATGATAAACATAAACAAATACAGAGACAGAGCAGCCTTGCACAGACTATCATCCTACAGCTGGAAGGCTGGGGATGGTTGGGGGGGAATTAAGAGATCAACTGAAAGAGTTGCATGCATGCATAGGAGAATAATCAATGGACAAAAGAAACTGGGGGTTAGGGAGGTGGGGGGGGAAGGACAAGGGGAAAAAATTGGAGATCTATCTATCATTTGTTGTAATACTTATCTATCATTTGTTGTAATACTTTAAGCAATAAAAAAATAAAAAATAAATAAAAAATAAAAGACATAAAAAATATATAAAAGAAATAGCAAAATGTCAGAGATAACTTCTACTTCGCCAGTGATTACATTAAGTATATATAAAGCGAACACTTAAATTTAATAAACTTAATTAAACTTACATTACATTTACATGAAATATGTAAATTAAACACTTTAATTAAGTCAATTAAAACAACAATTAAATACATAATTTAAAAAATAAATTTAATAATTAAATTAAAAAAGAAAGAGGAAGCGAAATACAGCCCATAATTCTAATACCCTGTTGCTTAGATTACAAGATCCTATGCATGTGTTTGTTTTTTCAGTCTTAGAGACCTTTCAGTACCCATAATTCCTAGTTGTTTATCTACAGTATATTCTCTTAATTCACCTGAAAGGTATTTTCTCACTAATTTAGAGGTTACAAGGAAGCAGGAGGGGGGAAGGCAGGACTTAATCAAAGAAACAAACATAACTTGGTCTAACTATATGCTGTCTATAGGAAACACTTTAGATTCAAAGACACAAATAGGTTGATAGTAAAATGAATGTCATGCAAAAATGAAACTGAAAGATAGCTGGAGTGGCTAAAATTATATCAAGTAAGATTGATTTTGAGATAAAATTGCTTACTACAGAAAAAGGACACACACACACACATATATATATATATGCTAATATATATATATGTAATATGCTAATTAGACAAGCTATCCTTCTGGACAAAGCCAGGGCTGTGAGGGAAGCCAGGGTCCTGAGTGCCAGAGGGAAGCTGGTGCCGGCACCTGGAGGAAGGAAGCCCTATTCTTGCATGAATTTCATGCATCAGGGCTCATGTGTGTGTGTGTGTGTGTGTGTGTGTGTGTACTAGGGGCCCGGTGTACAAAAATTTGTGCACTTGGGAGGTCCCTCAGCCTGACCTGTGCCCTCTCGCAGTCTGGGACCCCTCTGGGGATGTCCACCTGCTGGTGTGTGTGGTCAGCCTGGGTGAGGGACTGATGGCTGTTTGCAGGCTGGCCAAGCCCCCCAGTGTGGACCCTCACCCCATTGGGGTGTGGCCAGCCTGGGTGTGGGCCTGAGGGCCATTTTCAGGCTTTCAGGCTGCCCACAGTCCCTTCAGGTTTTGGGTCCCTACTGGGGTACCTGGCCAGCCTGGGTGAGGGGCTGATGGCTGTTTGCAGGCTGGCCAAGCCCCCCCCATGGCGTCCCTCACCCCATTGAGGTGTGGCCAGCCTGGGTGATGGGCTGAGGGGCGCTTTCAGGCTTTCAGGCTGCCCACAGCTCCCATTGACCCAATGTCCTAGCAAGGCTGGCTGGAAGCAGGTTACTGGGGTTTATTTATCTTCTATAATTGATACACTGTTCCTTTAAGCTGAGGCCTAGGCAGTTAACGAAAGCTCCTCACTGCTTCAGCTCGTGGCTTCTATAATGAAACAATGTTGTGCTTAGTAGTCCGGCCCGGCCTGCTGCTTGCTTCAGCTCCTGAGGCTTCTATAATTGAGACAATGTTGCAAATATGTTCTTGCCTGGAGCCGGGAGAAGGCCAGCCAGCCCACAAACAGTTTCACTCCTGCTGCAATGGACACTGCCTGTTTACTCAGCTCCATGAGTGGCGGCCTCCATCTTGGCTGGGTTAATTTGCATACAGTCGCTCTGATTGGCTGGTGGGCATGGCTTAGGCGTCCCGAAGGGATGGTCAATTTCAATATTACACTTTTATTAGATTATATATATATAATATGCAAATTGTCTGTTATGGCATCACAGTAACGACCATTTAACAGGCTGCGTGCACATGGAGCACGTCTAGGTCCCCCTCCCTCTCCTCCCGTGGGCAGCAGTGAAAGCTCCCTCCTGCCTCCCAATGTGGCATGGCTCCCTCACAGCTCCTGCAGAAGTGGCATGGCTCTTGTGGGAGCAGCGTGGCTCCCTTCTGCCAGCTTCCTACAAGCAGCACAGCTTCCGCTGCTTCCTGCAGAAGTAGCGGCCGTCTACTGGGCATAATATCATGCACTGGGCCATTTGTTTATGATAAAAGGTCAACTGATCAATAAGATATAGAAATAATAAATATATATGCATCTGACAGCAGATACCCAAAATACATAAAGCAGAAAAATGAAGAATTGAAGTATGAGGTAGATAATTCAATAGTAACAGTTTGAAACTAAAAAAACCCACATATTTAATAATACATGGCACAAATAAATGGAGTATCTGCAAGGACATAAGGGCTTAAATTACACTATAAACTCCCTAAAACTAACAGAAGTGTATAGAATAATTTTCTCAACAACAATAGAATATATATTGTTCTCAAGTTGATTTGGGGCATTCTTGAAGATTGATCATATCATGGGCCAAAAAACAAATTTGAAAAAAGGATTGAAATCATACAGTGTATGTTCTCTGACCACAGTGAAATGAAATTAGAAGTCAATGACTGACAGAAATTTGGAAAATGAATAAATATTTGAAAATTAAACAACACATTCCTAAATAACCAATATATCAAGGGGAAAATAACAAGAAGAATTAGAAAATACATTGGGATGAATTAGAACAAAAATTCTAGTATCTAAACTACCTGTGCATCTGCTTCTATTGTGTGTGTGTGTATACACCCACAATGGTCTCTGATTCTGATGTTTTTAAAAATACAATTTTTAAAAATTTTCTAGGTTTTCCTTCTAATTGTTTCAGGAGGAGTATCACTCCATTCACAACCTATTGAGAAATGAAAGTTGTACTTATTGTACGTTCTTGGAGAAATTGCTTTCCATCTTAGATAGAATAATAGCTAGATGATAGAATGATAGATAGATAGATAGATAGATAGATAGATAGATAGATAGATAGATAGATCTACATAGCTTATTTTTAAGACTGAGAAAGAAGACCTTACTGAAAAGGTAACATTTAGCAGAGTTGAAAAATTAGAGAATAAACCTATAGCTACCTGGATAAGGATATTTACAGAAAGAAGGAATAGCAAGTACAGATTCCTGAGGTAGGAATGGTCCTAGAATTTGAAGGATCAGACAGACGAAATTATGGCTTAAGCAGAATGAGAAAAGGTAGAAAATAATAAGTATGTGTCATCAGAGATGATAGTAATGGTAATGGAGTTGGTATTGGATAACAGAGGTAGTCTCATTGATCTCAGGAATTCTAGAGTCCTAAGACTTTTGGAAATAAGCCAGATCTAACCTGTCCATTTTATAGAAGGCTAATATAGAAATGGAGAGGAAATGGACCAGTTATGCAGTATTTTCTTTACGTTTTCTTTACCTATTTTTTTTTTTCTGACATGGCTTATTTCTCTTCCACATTGAATCTCCAACAAAATCACTTACCCTATTTAGTTTAGTAAGAGGCCTCCTTTGACTATTCAGACAAATTTATCTGACAATCTAGCTACAAAACATATTTGCTTTTTGTACTTTAATTTTTAGTATAATGACCATTTTCAGCAAGAGCAAAGCCATGTAATATGCACAGTCTAATGAGCACTGATAAATATTAGATTCCCTTATAGTGAACAAATTCTTGCCCCCCTGCTGTTCCTCTAATAGCTTACATTAGCAGGCCATGATTGCTTAAGTTTCATTGCTCTTTATCAGAGAAATGGCTTGATAGTCTTTTTTTTCACACTCTGCATCCATTCATCACAGAGTCTCTGAGCTGTAAATACAAACCATTTCTATTTCTAATGGCACAGTCTGTCTCATGTTAACTGTCTTCCATTTTAGCAATGCATCTTAAAGTATTTTATGCTCAGATCATTGGTTCTGTACTAGATTGGTCCCTACAATATAGCAGTTACATGCTTTAATTCATCATTTAATTCTCACAGCCAATCTGTGGGTTGCACATTGCCACAGCAATTTTGCAGACGAGGAATGTAAGGACTCAGAGATTCTGTTTGCTAGAAAAATAGCAAAGCAAAGATTTTAACCTACATCTGTCTCCAAAGTCCACTGTCTTTTCATTTCTCCATGTTGCTGCATAATGTCAGGGTTTTTTTTGTTGTTGTTGTTGATGTTGTTTGTTTGTTTGTTTTATATAAGGTGTGATAATAAATTTGATTACTCGTTTCAGGATGCAGTAATTAGAATCTTTGGGGTACTTTGTCCTCTTCAAAATGAGCTGTTTGGCTAATATTTGGCAATAAGTAATACTTTTAACATTTAGTAGCCACTTTTGCTTGGAGAAAAACTTTTTTACTGGCTGCATAAATTGGGTTTTCTAATTTAAAGTTCTGTAATTAAAAGAAGAATAAACCTTTCAAAAGACAGAAGGTAGATGCCTCATTCTTACCCCTTCATTACCAATTTTCATAGCAAAGACCATGCAATACTGACTTCCAATGGTGACGGATGATTTTTCCTTCATTTTTCTGCTATTTTTATCTTTTTAATTCTATGAACGAAAGAGTATTGTATTTATTGCCATGGTTACAATCAGGTTCCAAGGTTTACTTTGCCTGCCTGACTTGTAACTGGAATAAGACATTTCTCTAAGAAGCCTTGGCAACTTTGACAAAAAAAAAAAAAAAATCAAATGGCAGGGAGGTTCTATTTTTCAGCCTTCAATTGTGTGTCATTAATATAGTCATTAAAATACTGCTTACTCTTGCACTTTGTGCTACTGACTCACACTACATGGACTGTACCCTGCCAGATGGAAGAGTTGGTCTCTTGTTCATTTTTTAAAACTTCAGTCTTAAATAGCACTAACCCATCTAATCTGAATGGTTCATTCAAAAGGATTTTTCATATTTATTATTCAGCCATTGTCTTTTAGGTCTGATTCATGGCTACCTTTTAATTTGGTGCAGTATTTACTGAATGTTGGTTTGAAAGACCTGGTGCATATTGGGAAATATCACACCCTATTTCTTTTAGATAGTTATGTATTATAAAAAAAACCCCACATACTTTAAAGGAATTTATAGTAGTAATGAAGTAAAAAAGACTTCAATGTATGTCAGATACACCAAACTCCTGATGTATTCAAAACATGACGTTAAAACTTTCCTATTTGGAGTGTATAAAAATATAATATTACAAGTGATCAGACCATCAGTTTATCATTGAAGGCTCCTCAGTCTGTGTCAGAGCAGCCATGTAGCATGGCCAGATAATGTGTCTCTAATGCTAATTTCTGACTATTATAATTGTTCTCTAAATTTCCGTTTGGTGACATCCTTCATGAGATAATTACACATCATCAGGGTTCTAATGAACTACGAAACACTTAATGCCCGGACACAAGACAGAGTCACTAAGAAACATGTGTCACAGGCAGTTTCTCAGGAAGGAACATACAAAAATGTAGGCTTCATTAGCAGCATTCAGAAAGACAGATGAGCCCCTATCCTGTCGAACCCAGTGGTTAATTTATTGACTGACTTTAACAGTGATGTCCCTTTGGAGGATTTTTAATAGTTTCTAAGTTGCTTGCTGAGGTTTTAATAGACATTTGCCTCACTGAGCTCAATAAATATAGAGCACCGTTTGAAATCTTTAAACCTAAAATGTAAGCAACTGACTGAATGAGGTTAGAAAGGATTTATATTTCCTCTAAATATACTTCTGAGCTGAAGTTCAAGTGAAAAAAAATTTCCAAAATATCTACATACTTTTTGGAAAACTTTCTCTTATTTTATGTTAAGACCTTTGGTGCTATAAAACAGAAAAATGTGTCAGGGATAGAAAAAAAAATGACTAAGCAATTTATTTCTGTTTACTCCAGAGTCGATTTTGGAAAGGAGTGTAGGAATTCAAGGCTTAGAGTGTAACCATTCAGGTAAGTCAAAGTAAGTGACAAATTTTTCATTTCCTAGGTTGTGATTTCTTGGAACCAAAGGCATCAAGGTCTATCTATAAGGACACTGCATCTTAAATGCACAGCTACAGCTTACCTATTTGACCACGTATAAGGAGTATTTTGGACTACCGTGTTATAATAAAACAAAAAAGCATAGTTAATGTGTGTTGAATGCTTGCTCTGCTGGGCACATTGTGGTGTTTTCATGAACATGAGCTCACTGGTTCTGTGGAAGAGTCCTATAAGGCAGTTACAATTTTAACATTATTTTTATGAAAATTAGTTTAGGTACATTTTCTAACATGATACAGTTAATAAATTTCAAGATTTGTAGTTGAACCTACATAAGTTTATCTTTAGGGTCAGAACTCTGAAACATCAAATTACTATAAAAAGTACACTTCCTTTTCAGAAACAGAGAGGTCTTTTGGTTTCAACTAAGTGTTGTTTAAAGTTATCAAGCAATTTTCAATAATCAAGTCAGTTTGCCAGTATAAATGAGCATGAGAACTGTAAACCAAAGATGAAATTAAAGTTTTTGACTGATGATTTTAGTGTTATATATTTTTAAATATATATTTTGATCTTTTTTTTCATTCTTTTTGCTATAATACATAAATTCAAGACTTTAGCAAATTAAAACATTTATAACTTGAATAAATATCTCAAAGATTTCAGTTTCAACTTTTTAAATTTTTATAAATTGAAAGGTACTGAGATATTTCAACTATGTATTTCATTTTTAAAAAATTCTTAAAAACACACCATAGGATTTTATTATTATTTTCTTGAGAAAGAAGCTGTTAGTTATTATTTTTAAATAACCAAAAATAATGTTTGTCACTGAAAAAAAATAAGTTTTCAGTAATTGGGCTACTGTTTTCTGAAAATAGAAGAAAAATGGGATTAACCTGGAATTATTATGTTACAATCAATATTTTCTAGACTGACAATTTCTAGACTGTGTTTAACTTACAATATCTATTTTGGAATGAGGTCATAAAGATTATAATTTTTACTAGAGGCCTGCTGTACAAAAAAATTTGTGCACTCAGGGGGAGGGGTCCCTCAACCACAGTCTGGGACCCTTCGGGTGATGTCCACTTGCTGGCTTAGGCCCGCTCCCCAGGGGATCAGGCCTAAGATGGCAGTCAGATATACATCTGGCAGCCCGGGAGCCCTTGGGGGATGTTCACTTGCTAACCAGGAACAGGCCTAAGCTTCAGTTGGACATCCTTAGCACTGCTGAGGAGGCGGGAGAGGCTACTGCCACCACCGCTGTGATGGCAACCATCAGTCTGGCTTGTGGCTGAGCAGAGCTCCCCCTGTGGGAGCGCACTGACCACCAGGGGGCAGCTCCTGCATTGAGTGTCTGCCCCCTGGTGGTCCGTGTGTGTCATAGTGACCAGTCTTTCCTAGTTGTTCTGCTGGTAGGGTCAATTTGCATATTACCCTTTTATTATATAGGATAAAGGCCTGGTGCATGGGTGGGGGCTGGCTGGTTTGCCCTGAAGATTGTCCCAGATTAGGGTGAGGGTCCCGCTGGGGTGTCTGGCCAGCCTGGGTGAGGGTCTGAGGGCCGTTTTCAGACTGGCCAAGCCCCCCAGTGGGAACCCTCACCCCATGAGAGTGTGGTCATCCTGCGTGAGGGGCTGATGGCTGTTTGCAGGTTGGCCACTGCCCCCAGCGACCCAAGCTCCCAGTGAGGCTGGCTGGAAGCAGGTATCTGGGATTTATTTATCTCCTATAATTGAAACTTTGTTGCCTTGAGCAAAGGCCACAGCAGGCCAGGGAAGGTGGGCAGCTTGGCTTCCTCCATCACCACTGGGGCAATCAAACTTCCTGTTTGCTTCAGCTCTGTGGCTGACGACTGCCATCTTGGTTGGGTTAATTTGCACATAGTCGCTCTGATTGGCTGGTGGACATGGCTTGGGGGATAGAAGAGGTGCAGTCAATTTGCATGTTTCTCTTTATTAGATTAGATATTCAGAGTTATAACTTCACTTTGAAATGTAGACACAGTATTTTTTATTTTAAGGTATTAGACAAAAAACTTTGGTTTGGTATAAACCCAGGAACTACAGGTTATTAATATACTAACAATATGAAGGACCACTTTTTAGGACAATACTTTGGGTATCTTTTTAGCACCATTGTGTCCAATTTCATTTTCTATGTGCTTATTCTTGGCAATGTCTTCACGGTGTAGTAGAGTGATCAGAACGCACATAGTAACTGGGAATTCAGAGCCCAATTTCTTCAGAACTTTCATGCAGTCTGTTTGTTTATTGGGCAAGCCACCTACTCTAATAGGACTATGTGACTTAATCCATGTAAACCAGCTGTCCCAGTTCCTGGCACATGCTGAACACTCAGTAATTGTTAGATATCATGATAAGAGTGCTAGAGGGAGGTGGAATTCTTCTCTCCTTCATTCCTTTACTTTGCCTACCAAGCATTCCTTGGTCTCTAAAATCTTAAGAAAAGCTTTTTCTTTCTCAAACTGACTTGATTTAAGTAATATTTCCTTTTTTTAATATTCTTTATTGTTCAGATTGTTACAGATGTTCTTTTTTTTTTAAAACCCCTATACCTCCCCTCCACCTGGTTCCCCCACCCCATGCCCTTACCCCCCCCCACTGTCTTCATCCATAGATGTAAGATTTTTGTCCATTCTCTTCCCATACCCTTCATGTCCCCCTCCCCCTGAGAAATATCAGTCCATTCCCTTTCTATGCCCTTACTTATATTCTATTCACCAGTTTATTCTGTTCATCAGATATTTCTATTGACTTGTTATATTCACTTGTTGATAGATATGTATTTGTTGTCACTTTGTTGTTCATACTTTTTATATTTACCTTTTTCTTCTTCCTCTTCTTCATAAAGAATGCCCTTCAGCATTTCAAATAATCCTGATTTGGTAGTGATGTACTCCTTTAGCTTTTTCTTGTCTGTGAAGCTCTTTATCTGACCATCAATTTTACATGATAGCCTTGCTGGGTAGAGTAATCTTGGTTGTAGGTTCCTGCTATTCATGACTTTGAATATTTCTTGCCATTCCCTTCTGGCCTGCATGGTTTCTGTTGAGAAATCAGCTGACAGTCCTATGGGTACTCCCTTGTAGGTAACTAACTGCTTTTCTCTTGCTGCTTTTAGAATTCTCTTTTTGTCTTTTGCCCTTGGCATTTTAATTATGATGTGTCTTGGTGTGGTCCTCCTTGAGTTCCTTTTGATTGGGATCCTCTGCGCTTCCTGGACTTGTAAGTCCATTTCTTTCACCAGGTAGAGGAAGTTTTCTCTCATTATTTCTTCAAATATGTTTTCAATATCTTGCTCTCTCTCTTCTTCTAGCACCACTATAATTCTGATGTTGGTACGCTTAAAGTTGTCCCAGATGCTCCTTATACTATCTTCACACTTCTGGATTCTTTTTTCTTTTTTCTCTTCCAGTTGGGTGCTTTTTTTCTTTTTTCTCTTCCAGTTGGGTGCTTTTTGCTTTTTCAAATCTTTGACTCGATTATTGCAAACCTCTAGTCTGGTGATGGATCTCTGCATAAGATTACTAAGTTTATTGGCAGATTCTAGAAAATTCTTGAAAAACCTTAAAAGCGTAGTTCTGAACTCTATATCCAATAGTTTGCTTTCCTCCATTTCTGTCTTTTGTGACCTGTTTCTTTGTCTCTGCATTTTGGCTGTGTTGATGGAGTGGCTTTCTGCACTATAGGGCCCAGTGATTCAGCCTCCCCAATCACCTGAGGTGGACACTCTTGTACGCCTTTGTAGGCTGGGTGCACAGTCTTGTTGCAGTTATCACTGGGTGGTATAACTAGGAGGAAATGACCTGCAGGCCTTTTTTCTTGTTGTTTGGGGTTTGGAACTTTTGGAGTTCTGTCCCAGCTGCAGTCCCTCAGGCTATGCTGCAGGCAGGCGGGCGCATAGCTTGGGCGGGGTTGTAGGTGGGGTAGGGTGTGGTCTCAGAATCGCTGTGGTGGAGCAACCTGTAATGGCTGCCACTCCAATGACTCACAGCCTCTCCCGGACCTGGAGCCTCCAAGTCCTGGGGTCTGCATGCCTCTGAGTCCCTGAATTTCCACATCAGTGATCACTGAGAACGCCACTGATCTTCTGCCCCGTTGCCAGACAGCCCACACCACGTTCAGTGCGACCCCAGAGTTTATAATCTCCTTCCAAGCCTCGGATCCAGGCACAGCTGCCACCCTTTCACCCGCACCGCCACTTCTGTTCTGCGTCTCCTCGTACCTCTCAGTTTTGGCACCGGAAGCCTCTACCCAGTCACAATGCACTCCTTCTCCTGACTTCTAGTTGCAAAGCTTCTCTTCCCTTGGTTCCGGAGGATGGCCTTTCACTGTATAGTTGTTTTTTTACAACGTAGTTGTGGAGGCTGCGCATATAGGTACACACCTCATGCTGCCATCTTGGTTCTCCCAGTAATATTTCTTATAAATAACAAACAACATCACATATTTATGATGTAGGGACTTAAAACATATCTCTGCTGTCAAGCTAATTAGGAAACATCCCTTGCCCATAGTCTGAATCTTTCCCTGAGAATATGTCTACAAACATTCAGAATTGGTGGTTATGTTCTAATTCAGAGGTTCTGGAAATAGAGTCGGGGTCTTTTTTTCCCTTTATTTCTCCAGAGACTCTGTGACATGTTAAAATAGGATGTGGGAAGAACACAGGTGCCTAATTCTTCTCTTTTTTGTTAAATATTTTCACATATACTACCTTTATATTATGTGTAGCATCCCTAAAGATAGGTATTATTACTCCCTTTTGCATGAGTGGCTGAACAAAGAAGAAATAGTGTTTTAGAGTAACAAGGTAGCATATTCACAGTCACACAGCTGAAAATGATACCAGGGTATTTCCATGGTGTTACAACATTTAAGACAACGTTTGGAACATAGAAGTTACTCATTGAACAGTTATTAAACTAAACTGAAAATCTAATGAAAGAGTGTACTTATGCCATAATGATATACCTAGACAAATACGTATCTATACAAAATTCTGTGAAAATGAAAACATACCATAGAGATAGTTGTGAAGTAGCTTCTTGAGTGCTTATACAAAGACTCACAAAATCAGAAAAAACACACACAATCTGCTTACCAATACAGTCAAATAACATGAGCCTTTTTGTAGAACCTATATCTCAGTTTCAGAGCCAAGGAATGGTGGCAACATTAACAAAATCATCTCTGGGCAACACTAACAAAATCATCTCTGGAAATACGTATTTCTGGGTTGTTATCCTTAGATCCTTTCCTTCCGTGCCATGTGGTGATGATATCACTAAGCAGGCTCTCCTCACTATGCAATCCTTGCATAATTTGTCACTTCCTTCTAAATGTTAATATGCATACACCCACTGCTAACACACATTCTCTATATCTCTCTCTCATATATGTCTCACATTGTCTACTTGTGCAACAGTGATTCATTCCCCCACCATGTTTCATGATATCCTGTATAATTTTAGCAAAGAAGATGCATTGGAAAGGTTCTTTATCTCTAATATAGAATCTCTAATATAGAATTTTTTATACTCCCTAATAATTATCTTAACCTTGTAGATGAAAATAATAACAATCATCACAAATGTACAGTGATACAAATTGTATTCACTCATTTTTTTCCAAACAAAAGTAGAGGATTTCATCTCAACCTCAGCCTCCAAGGATAAGTGTCTTGAAAGTTACAGCTGCAGCATGAGCTAGTGACCACATTTACCAATAACATGAAAATATTCATTTTTTTCCTTACCAAATAGTACACATAATCAGTTTTCCAAAGAAGAGCAATTATCTTTCATACTAATTGACAACTCGTGTTTAACCTTTAATTAGCTGTGAATTTATAATGGATCTAGATGGCCTTGTTCTTTTCTTGTACAAGGTCACAGAAGCATTCTCTGTTCTCTTTCTCTGCTCTCTCACCCTCAGCCTCCCAAGATATTATAACAGTTTAAATGGAAACTAGAAGCTCTGCAGCCTTAGGTTGCTGTCCTTGTGCATGTTCTGAGCTGACACATGCATGACAATCTTGAATTGTTGAAAGGCAGGAATCCCTTGTTACTGCTGGCTTCAAAGGGAAATGCACAGTTTGATGCAATCAGTTTTGTGCTTTTTTATTTTCCACTTGAAAGGTGTAAGACTCATTAGCATAGAGACTATGTCTTCTTTGAGGGTCATTCTGTTCTTGGTTTGGCAAAGATTACTATGCTTGAAAGACACAGGAAGCATTTCCGCCATCTGTGATAAACACTTCAAATATTGTGTAGGGTGTGCTACTTTCTTTGGGGTGAATAATTTATCCTTTGATGTTCTGGGTCCTATAAAAAAAGAACTTTGTAGTGATGAGTGCACTATTTTTTTTAATAAAATGTTTATGAGTTGGAAAACACTTCAGGCTCTTAGGAAAAAGAAAGCCACCAACAATTCTTAAAGAAGGGAAGGTATTTTTCAACCTGCTTGCCGTAATGACCTTGCAAGCTGCTACTTCCTAGTGTATGTTTGAAGACACTCCTCCCCTCTCCCCCCACCCCCCAAGCCCCTCCACCCCGTTCCTTCCTGTTTGATGGATTGACTTTCTATAATGGTCAAAATACTGTGTGTTAGAAAAATTGAAAAGTATCAAAAATGGAAGGGATTAGAAAATATATAGCTTAAAAACTACAAGTCAAATCAACATAAAAACTCAATGATAAAGAAAAACGAGCCCTAACCAGTTTGGCTTAGCGGATACTGCATCAGTTTGAGGACTCAAGGATCCCAGGTTCAATTCCTGTCAAGGGCATGTACCTTTGTTGCGAGCATATCCTCAGTGGGGAGTGTGCAGGAGGCAGCTGATCAATGATTCTCCCTCATCGATGTTTCTAACTCTCTATCCTTCTCCCTCCTTCTCTGTAAAAAAATCAGTAA
>PVJC01045571.1:0-13650 GCA_004026665.1 Murina feae | reverse complement strand
CTATTTTGCTATTTAAATGAACTTACCAGCCCACCAACTGTCCTCAGAGATGCACAAACGATCTCCAGAATCATAGCCACAGTCTGTCCTCTGGCTGGGGTCCGCTAGTCTGCCTAGCAGAAAGGAGATACACAAATTATTTATTAGGCACATTTTAAAACTGTTTATAATTGTCACTGAATTAGGTGTGCTTTTTTTGGGGGGGAGGGTATAAAGATTTATCACCCTAACCAGTTTGGCTCAGTGGATAGAGTGTCGGCCTGCGGACTGAAGGATCCAAGGTTGAATTCCGGTCAGGGCATGTACCTTGGTTGTGGGCACATCCCCAGTAGGGGGTATGCAGAAGGCAGCTGATCAATGTTTCTCTCTCATCGATGTTTCTAACTCTCTATCCTTCTCCCTTCCTCTCTGTAAAAAATTAATAAAAGATATATATATTTTTAAAAGATACACATTTATCTTTTTAATTAATTATTTTTGTTTTTCTATTATAGTTGATAGTAGTATATTAGTTTCAGGTGTATAATATAGTCATTTACATTTATATAACTTAAGAAGTGATCCCCCCCTATAAGTTCAGTATCCAGCTGACACTGTACATAGTTATTACAACATTACTGACTACATATTCCCTATGCTGTACTTTACTTCCCCATGACTACTTTATAACTGCCCATTTGTACTTCTCTTTTTGTTGTTAACCCTCACCCAAGGATACTTTTCCATCAGTTTTGTTTTTTTTTAGAATAAAAGGAAGTGGGAGAAAGAGATCAATGTGAACATCGATAAGTTGTCTCCTGCACATGCCCCAACCCGGGCCAGAGATTGAACCTGCAACCCAGGTACATGCCCCTGACCATCAACCTAACCTGAGACCCTTTGATGTTTGGGCTAATATTCCAACCACTGAGCACCACCAGCCAGGGCCAATTTGTATTTCCTTTACCCCCTACAGCCACCCCCCAAACACCCTCCCATCTGGCAGCCATCTGACTGTTTAAACATGTATCTTCTGATGACTAGTATTCTTCTTCCTATTACTCTTTATCCTTCATTTCTCTTCTCGAAACCGATTTCTTGTATTACCACAATTTTGTACTTTTGAATTACCTGTCTTAAATATTATTTTCTTTTGTAATTATTCTCTCTTCTAGTTCCTTCTCTTCTTCCCTTCAAAATGAGGGTGGTAATAGGCACACAGATTAAGAGACCTACGGGCAAACCTATCATTTACTCAGTTCACCTTTGCTAAATAACTTCCCAATTATGCCTTAGTTATAAAATGGGAATAATAACATTACTAATTATGACTAATGACTCCACTCTCTTTCTGGTTTTGCACCTTTAGCTTTTATCCAAAAGTTATTATGTATTTGTTCTCTGTTTAAGTTTTGCTATCTTTCCTGTTCCATTGGTGTTGTAATGTCTTTGATGGCATGGAAAGTGTCTGAAATATTAATTACACACACACATTCCATTTTCCTCTTAGAAAATGCTGGGCATGTATATGAGTAAGCATATCCCTCGGTGGGTTTAGTCAGGCTTGGTCCTAATGTGTGAATGTAATGCAAGAGTAAGAAAGGCATTAATCTACCAGCCCATTCAGCCTCCTACTACCACAAGCTTGCAGTCCCCTGAGACTAGCATGCCTCCCATAGTGAACTCTATGTTCATGATTTCTCCTGGACCATGGTCTTTTTGATGCTAAGGGAAAGCCAAATAAATAGAAGGAGATTTGACTCTCAAGATATATCTTGACTAAGATGGGTGGCTTGCCAACCTCAGTAGCCCCTTCATGTGACCTGCATGCCACAGGTAAACTATCCCTATATTTTTTCCCATAAGAACTGAACTAATTTCCTTACTGGTCATGTTATCTACAGTATGGAGTGGGCAAGAGGCACCACTGTTTTTCATGAGCTCTTCTGTCAGCCAAAACAAAAATATTCTTTAATGTATGAAGCTTTCGTACAAACATATCTTCTAACTGAACACTGAATGTACTTTATTTTCAAATGGAATAAATAATTTTCAGAAAAACAACCCTATTCACAAGGTGCCACTATTTGCCATCATCCCCAAAGGTAACATAATTAGAACTCTAAGGAATTCAAATTAATTTGATACCACCCTGGTTTTAATGTATCTCCTCTTGACTGTTTTGCTCATTTCACTGTTTAGAATAGAGTTTGGCACTTAGTAGAAGTTCAATAAATACTTTCAGAATGCTCAATAGACTAGAAATGAAGTCTTTTTGTGTTTGGCAACTACACTGTATGCCTATTTCAGTTTCTACTAAAAATAGGCAACACATGAAAGAAGGACTTATGAAAGAGAAGAAGGGAAAAGATAGTGGTTATGTGGGGGAAGGAGAGAATAAAATAATCTATTTGAAAAATATCATATGACATATATAGAGTCCCATTTCCCAATTACTATCTTAACTAATAAAAGCATAATATTGAAATTAATCGTTTCTCCGGAATGGGGTAAGCCACGCCCACCAGCCAATCAGAGCGACTGTATGCAAATTAGCCCAGCCAACATGGCGGCTGCCACTCACGGACCTGAGAAAACGGCAGCTTCCATTGTGGCTGGAGTGAAAGTGAAACTGCTGCCCACTCCGCTCCACTCATCCTCAAGCAAAGCGCACGTTTGCAACATAATAACAATCATAGAATCCTTGGGAGCTGAAGGAAATAGCAGGCTGGGCCTGAGTCTAAGAGTTACATTGTGTCATTATAGGTGAAGCAGAGAGGAGGTTTCGTTACATGTCTAGGCCCCGGCTTAAAGGAACAGTGTATCAATTATAGAAGATAAACAAATCCCAGAATCCTGCGTCCAGCCAGCCTTGCTGGGACATTGGGTCAATGGGAGCTGTGGGCAGCCTTAAAGCCTGAAAGCGCCAATCAGCCTGTCACCCATGCTGGCCACAACCCAATGGGGTGAGGGACGTTCCTGGGGGGCTTGGCCAGCCTGCACACAGCCATCAGCCCCTCACCCAGCCTGGTCAGGCACGCCAGCAGGTGGACATCCCCAGAGGGGTCCCAGACTGTGAGAGAGCACAGGCCGGGCTGAGGGACCTCCCAAGTGCACAGAGCGGCTGCAGGGCAGAACAGTGCAGGACTCAGGACCGGCGAGTGGGAAAGAGGCTGCAGGGTTGGTGGCCTGCTTGGCAGCTGCCCAGGCCCTTTGCAGGACACTGGGGAGTGGGAAAGAGGCGGTGGGGGCTGGGGGCCTGCTTAGCGGCTACTCAGGCCCTTTGAGGGGCACCAGGGAGCAGGTAAGAGGTGGCGGGGGGTCGGCGGCCTGCTTGGTGGCTGCCCACGCCCTTTACGAGCACCGGGGAGTGGGAAAGAGGCAGCAGCCTGCTTGCCCGCTGCCCAGGCCCTTTGAGGGGCATCGTGGAGCGGGAAAGAGGTGACGGGGGTCTCGGCCTGCTTGGCGGTTTCCCAGGCCCTTTGCGGGGCACCAGGGAGCAGGAAAGCAAGGCTGCAGGGGCCGGGGTCCTGCTTGGCAGCTCCCCAGACCCCTTGGAGGCACCAGGGAGTGGGAAAGGAAGGCAGCAGGGGATGAGTGTGTGGGAAAGAGTCGGCAGCCTGCTTGGCGGCTGCCCAGGTCCTTTGGGGGGCACTGGGGAGCAGGAAAGCAAGCTCTTGGGGGCTGGGGGCCTGCTTGGGGGCTTCCCAGGTCCCTTCCGGGGATCAGGGAGCAGGAAAAGGTTGGCCTGACCACAAGGCGGGGTTTTCCCTGCTTTCTGGTGGCTGGAGTAAGATGGGCAGTAGGCAAGCTTAGGAGGCAGGCAGCACCCAGCCCTGGCCACAGCTCAAAAAAGAGACCAACATGCAGGGGAGGGCAAGAGTCTGAGAGATCAACATAGAGGGGGTGCCTGCTCCAAGCCTCCACGGTGTGCCAGGGGGCAGGCCCCCAGCAGGTAGACACACACAGGAGGACTGCTCCAAGCCTCAGATGCGTCTGGGGGCAGGTCCCCAGTGGCGACACACACATACACACACACACACACACAAAAGGCGCCTGGCAGACTGGGGCCATCATAGGACATCCACTGAGGGGTTCCAGACTGTGAGAGGGGTTATATTGGTAAATCATTAGATCAAAAACAAGAGTCATTCTTACCTGTAGTATACTGCCAGCCATGCTGTAGAGGCAGTCCCCATAATAAATTTTGTTCATTTTCTGGTGCAAATTTTTCAAAATAACTGGCTGTCTGGCTCAGTAGAATTTTATACATTCCCAATCTCTCGGGATATACCCAGGGATTAATAATGTACTTGTCATTTTTCACCCTGTAGTCACTGAACTGACCAGGACTCTCCTTCCATAGGGGAGGGTACAGATCTGAGAGATTGGATGCTTCTGCTAATGAAACAGAAAAGCAGCCAATTAGTAAGCAGGCCCAAAGAGAAGGGAAAGCCATTATGCCGAAGCTGAGAATCGAGACTGTGGCAGGCCTTTTATTGGCAAATGGAGGAAGAAGTCATTGTATTCATTGGCTTACATGCCAATATAAACACACTGTTCTTTTCACTGTGGACAATATAGTATAAATAAAAGTGCCTTTCCAATGATAATAGGATACCTCACTTGTTAAATAATGTTAATAATGTAGTTTGTGGTTTACATAACATTGTTTTAAAGCTATTGAAAATTTTAATCTTGATTGAGTAAATATTTTAAACACTTAGAAAATGGCTATCATATTTTCATTTTATTTTTATGCCTATTAAATTAAGTACACTCATTCACATATATGTATATGTATATTTATTTAGATTTAAAGATATGGGGATTTACTTTGCATAAAAGAATTTACATAGCAGGCCTGCAGCTGCTATTATTTAAAAAAAAAAAAAAAAAGCCCACCCTAACTGGTTTGGCTCAGTGGATAGAGTGTTGGCCTGCGGACTGAAAGGTCCCAGATTTGATTCTGGTCAAGGACATGTACCTTGATTGCGGGCACATCCCCAGTGGGAGGTGTGCAGGAGGCAGCTGAGCGATGTTTCTTTCTCATTAATGTTTCTAACTCTCTATCCCTCTCCCTTCCTCTCTGTAAAAAATCAATAAAATCTATTTTTTTTTAAAAACAACCAACTGCTTGCAAAGCTGGTCCCTGGCTAGTATTTGTGTCCTTGGCTCTCAAAGTTCCTAGTCAACTGTCAAGTGACAAAGGTGACGGTGAAGCCACATCCATTTGCGGCTAGAGTTCAGGATCTGGAAAAGGAGCCAACGTACAAATGCACTAGACAAGAAATAGGAATTTAGAAGGCATGGGGGCCAGGCAAAAACCTTTTTCTAGTGGAGGGGCCAATTGTCATGTTGTAATTAAGATCCAACAAATCCTCCATACCATGAGATGGAGTGATTAGCTTCAACATATAGATAGGATGTGGTTTCCTTCCAGTTTAGCTTGTGATTGTTACTATACAAAGACCCACAGGGGCTCCAATCCACAAAGGAAAAATTGTTATTAAGTTTGCTGCTCGTGGAGTGGTCTCTATAACAGCCTTGCCAATTAATTTCTTCCTCGGTGGAGTGCCATTCATAAGACCTTTTACATAATGACTTAGTTGGGGGATGTCTTAGTAATGTTACATTTTCTGTACCTCTCCCAGGAGCAAGTAGTGATAGCAGATGTATTTGGGCTTTTGCTTCCCCCTCCGTTGGTGTCCATGCTAGCCAGAAACCCCTCTTTAATTCTACACACAAAGGAGCAGTAGTTGGATTCTGTGTCATACAAAAGGGAAGCTGGATGTTGACACCTGTGTAATTATACTTTGCCCATATACTTCCTTATCCCACCCGTGGTCCTCCTGGATGACCAAGGTGCTTGGTATTATTGGTGATTACACTAGGCAAGGGATCAACCTAAGAAAGGGGTCTTACCCATGGAGGATCAGGAACATAAGTCCAATATACTTCCCCATTTGCCCTTGGTAGTATTACTGCACAACTGATGAGTGCTAGCATAGGAAGAAAGACGTTCTCAGGCATTCTTGGGGTTTTGGTCACTTCACACATTCACTCAGCTTTCTGGACCATCTTCTTCACCATCCCTCCCGGTCATCTCGGACTGTGTGTCATCGGTCTGGTTCTCCTCCCACTCCTTACCTTCAGTGTGTTTCTTGGGGCTACTGCTATCTGTGTCTGGAGTAGTCGATTGTCTGCATCTGCATGTACAGGTTCCAGGTGCAAGGTTTCCATTAATCTGGGCAGTTCCTCCCTCAGATCCATGTTGAAGTTTAATGTTTCTTGCAGGAATCCACAAGGACTTGGAGACGTTTTCTGGAAATGTACAAGCATATCCTTCACCAAATGTTAACAAGGGGTTGAGGCCCTTCCATAAACCAGACTCGGAATCTTTCCCTTTAACCAGACCATTTTCCTTTGGCTGATTCTGAGACCAGTGGGTGTCTTGCCATAAGCATTATACATGAAAAAATTTAAAGTAATTAAGGCTTGGTGTAGTTTACTTACAGGAGAGTTCTCTGCTATTCCCCCTTTTTGTTTTTCAAGTTGGGATTTTAGCCACTGATGATGGCATTTCATGATTGCCTATCTCATACTTTGTTGAATTTCCTTCTTTTTACAAATTGCTGGAAATGACAGCTTGTGTCACTGAGTTATTTTAATTGAGTATAAATTTGTCATTTCTACTATAGAGATTTTTAGATAAGGTCTTAAATAATTAATGTTCTTTAATGATTTCTAAAAAGTCATTTAAGGTCTTAAGGCAATTCTTTTTACATTTCCACTTTTAAGGCCTAATACAGTGACTATTAATCACAGTTCCTAGATATTTGAAAGGTGTTTCTCTCTGTATTTCTCTCCAGACTAGTGTCTAAGCCACATTTAGGGAGTTTCTTTTAAAAACTTTTACTTTCTCTTAAACAGAGCAACAAACTTGTTTGCTCTTCAGATGCTGACTGATACTGCAATGCATACATTTCAAGTAAAACTAACTCTTTGTACTTATGGTGTCTCATTAATGGTGAGATTTAATGCTTGAATAATAACTTTTAGTTTACTTTGTAAATAGTAGTGGAAGAGATTTCAAAAATTTCTCCTTTGTATTAAGTTTAAAATTTACTTTTATATAGCATTCTTTTTGGCTCATGCTCATTTGCATATGTATGCAAATTTTACTTTGGACTTTACTAGAATCAATTGATCATAAAATATTGGATTCTCATATAAATTAGTTCACATGAGACCTTGATTACATTATGAAAAGCTAACAAAGTATCAGCAGCCTTGTCCTGCCAAGCTTAGAAGTTGAAACTTTATAATGGTTAAAATATCCTCCTATATAATAAAAGGGTAATATGCAAATTAAGCCTAACAGCAGAACAACTGGGAATGACTGGTCACTATGACACATGCTGACTGACCACCAGGGGGCAGATGCTCAATGCAGGAGATGCTCCCTGGTGGTCAGTGCACTCCCACAGGGGGAGCTCTGCTCAGCCACAAGCACAGTGGTGGTGGCGGGAGCCTTTCCCGCCTCCTCATCAGAGCTAAGGATGTCCAACTGCAGCTTAGGTCTGCTCCCCATTAGTAAGTAGACATCACCCAAGGGCTCCCGGCCTGCCAAAGGGATGTCTGACTGCCGGCTTAGGCCCAATCCCCTGGGAGTCAGCAGGTGGACATCCCCCAAAGGGTCCCATACTGCGAGAAGGCACAGGCCAGGCTGAGGGACCAGCCTGAATGCACAAATTTTTGTGCAATGGGCCTCTAGTATGTATATAAATAGAACACAGTTACTATTTTTTATTTGATAAAGCTTCCTACGTGGTTTCAAGTATATTAGATCAGCCTAATTTAATTCAAAAATATTTCTTTTAAGAAGAGAACAAATCCCTGAATCATTTCTGGGCCCTTGAAATATCCCAAAGCTACCTCTTTGTTAAAATCTTGAAATTTAACTTGGAAAGACTATCAAATGTACATAACCCAAAGATTACATTGTATGCTTTTTGTAATTATCCTAAAAGATATTAATTAAATTTAAACTAGTTTTAATATTAAAAAATTTGGTTCAGACCATAAAATTAATCCTTCTTTTTAATCAGGCCATAAAATATTATATCCCAGGTTGAAATTTTACCTCACATAGTACACATAAGGACTACAATATATATTGAGCTACTAATTTTGAACTGTCATCAAGGTGAGCCTCTGATGGTTATTAAAAATTCTTTACTCTCTTGTGCAGCAATTCTGCTGGGCACCCACACCCGCTGCTAGTACCTACTGCTGGCCCTGATCACTCGTCACCTTCAGCAGATGCGAGTGGCGGCTGCCAGTCCCAATCACCCCTCAGGGCTTCTCCACCTTCCCCTGCTCTTGAGGGGCAATCAGGGCAGCAGCCGCCACTCACAATCACTGACAGTGCCCAACCTCCTCACACCCGCTGCCGGTGCTGACCCCAATCGCTCCAAGCCATCAGTAGGTGTAAGCAGGGCCAGCACCATCAGCACGTGGGAGTGGCGGTAGCAGGAGTGGGGCTGCCAGCAGATAGGGGACCAAGGGCCATGGTGGGAGGGACCAGGCAGGGGCACAGAGGATGGGCCAAGACCTGCCCCTGTGCCCACTGCAGCCTTGTGGCCCATAGTTCCTTTCAAGGTGTACGAATTCATGCACTGGGCCCCTAGTATTATAGATAAAACTACTTGTCAACAGAAACCTTCCAGGAGTTCCCTAGCCTACACTGATTGCAAAATACATTACCAATGATATTGGGCTATTTCCTTCACATTATAAAAATAAAAAACCATTAATGTGTTACACAGAAAATTTTGAAATTTATCTACTAGGGGTTAGAGTGATGTGTACAGGTGTAGTGAAAAGATATAAATTTTTCATTTAAAAGCAGTTTCTAATGCAAAGACGAAGCTTGAAGTGTCCCTGTGCACCCAATAGACCAAGCCAATCTATTGGCAAAATCTCCAACGGTTTATTCCAAGCTCTTAGTTAATTCCAAGTGTTCCTTCTTCTTAGAATTGTTATGGTTTTTCCTAGAACTTCTGAGAAGTACCTGGTGATGTTATCTTGAGAAGCCCCAAGACTACTGACTTCTCTGTTCAAGGAGTGATACAAACTTTCCTTTTCCTCCTCCCCTAAAACAGCTGACTTCTTTGTTTAATGGGTAAATAAACTGTCTCTTCTTTCCTCCCCACTCCTGTTTCAGCAGTTGGGGTGAGGCCGGTAGTTTAAGCTGTGTATCCTCTGATTAGGGAGGAGGGACATTAACTCTTTGTTCTCAAGCATCCTTGGTTGGGGGAGATAAGGGCTTGTTATTTACAATCTGGCTGTAAACTGCCCAAACTGTTTAATTTCCTCATCTCACTTGCTTAGGAATTTTCCTAGCTTCTTACTATCCTGCTACAATAATTTCTATCTTGTTGCTGAATTACATATATCATCTTGTTCATTGACAACTTTTTCCATTCAGCAGTGGTTCTCAACCTTCTTGCCCTTTAAATACAGCTCCTCATGTTGTAACCCAACCACAAAATTATTTTCATTGCTACTTCATAACTGTAATGTTGCTATTCTTATGAATCATAATGTAAATATCTGGTACGCAGGATGGTCTTAGGTGACCCCTGTGAAAGGGTCATTAGACCACTAAAGAGGTTGCAACTCACAGGTTGAGAACTGCTGCATTAGAGTCTTTAACATATTAATCTAGATTAGCAATTTTCAACAGTTTTCATCTTGTGGCACACATAAACTAATTACTAAAATTCTGCAGTACACTAAAAGTAGATTTTGGGGTCTATCTGATAAAAAAAATGTAGGTATAATTTTGACTCATTCACACTGGATGGCTATTGTTGGGTTGGCTGTCGTCATTTTTTTATTTGACAATTTAATGGAAAAGAAGTCAGTGTCCCTGACTAAATAGTCTGGTATTACATGTTTTAAAAAATGCTTGCAGCACACTGGTTGAAAACTGCTGATCTGGATGTTTAAATTCTATTTGAGATGGTTTCAACACCTGTAATATATCTGAGTCTGGTGATGATTTCTTTGCAGCTTGGAAGTACATTAATTTCCTTGACTTTTTATATGGCCCAACATTTTGGAACATGCAACATATTTAGATGTTAAGTATTTATCTTCATTTTACAAAGACAGATTATATTGGGTTCTGAGCTAGAAATGTGGGTTAACTCAGGCATACTTTTCCTTCTGTTAGGCCTTTGGGTAGATGTAGGTAGAGAGGAGGAAGAGGGAGTTGACAGTCTAGTTGAGCAGGATGTGACATTTGTTCTGTTGTTATAGTTACACTCCATGAACCACAGGCTACAAATGTTTCCATTAGTGATTTGGTTCTATATGGGGGGTTGATTTGCCAGAGGATTTCTACTAAAACTATCTGCTCTACTTCAGCTCTAGATTTTCCCTCTCTGCTGGGCTGTTCTCCCAGGGGAGTCAGCCTCATTAGCTCCCCCTGCATATTTCACACTTACTTTTGCTTGACACCTATTGGCCTTGTGGGGGTGGGAGTCTGGAGTCATTCTTTGATGTTGGGACTAAGCCTCCATGTTTGGCAGGCACTGGGGGGGCGGGGAATGAGGCCTGCACAAGTGCTGTTTACCCACCTCTTGCTCTAGTTCTGGGCTTCCTGGCATTTTTCTTATTCCTTCCCCATGGGTAGAAGATTTGCATGTTCCCTCCTCTCAGCTGTCTCCTAACATGACAGGTGTTGTCCTGTTATTCCCTCACACGCAGATTAGGGCTTTTATTCCATAGGGAATAAGAGGGAAGGGTCCAGGAGGAGTTCTGTGTTCCTCCCCCACTAACTGCTATTCCCCTTCCCTGCTTGCATCGTGGGAGAATCTTTCTCAAGACTGTCTCTCATCTTCTCTGCAAGAAACTATATACATATTTTTTCCCCGAAAAAAACAACAACAACACTATGTATATTTTACTGATGAAGTGTATGTCAGATGAAAGGAAAAAGGACACTGAAAGGTGACTCGCAGGGTTCTGGCTTGGTCTGAGACACACATGGGTGCAATTCAAGACCAACCACTACACATCCAGTGGGAGTGAATACCATACTCTTTCCAGACTCAGCCTCAAGTGGCTGCCGCCACTTCCTTCCTTCTTGAGCTTATGTCTTTTTCTTTTTAATCTTTATTGTTCATATTATTACAGTTGTTTCTCTTTTTTCCCCCAATAGCTCCCCTCCTCCCAGTTCCCACCCCATCCACTGCCCTTACCCCACTGTCCTCATCCATAGGTGTACGATTTTTGTCCAGTCTCTTCCCACACCCCCAACACTCCTTTCCCCCTGTGAATTGTCATTCCACTCCTTTCTATGCCCTAATTCTATTCTATTCACCAGTTTATTCTGTTCATCAGATTTTTTTTTATTCACTTGATTTTTAGGTTCACTTGTTGATAGATATGTATTTGTTGTTCATAATTTTTATCTTTACTTTTTCTTCTTCCTCTTCTCAAAGGATACCTTTCAGCATTTCATATAATACTGGTTGGGTGGTGATGAACTCCTTTAGCTTTTTTTTTGTCTGTGAAGCTCTTTGTCTGACCTTCAATTCTGAACGATAGCTTTGCTGGGTAAAGTAATTTTGGCTGTAGGTTCTTGCTATTCATTGTTTTGAATATTTCTTTGCACTCCCTTTTGGCCTGCAAAGTTTCTGTTGAGAAATCAGCTGACAGTCATATGGACACTCCCTTGTAGGTAACTGACTGCTGTACTCTTGCTGCTTTTAAGATTCTCTCCTTGTCTTTTGCCCTTGGCATTTTAATTATGATGTGTCTTGGTGTGGTCCTCTTTGGATTCCTTTTGTTGGGATTCTCTGTGCTTCCTGGACTTGCAAGTCCATTTCTTTCACCAGGTAGGGGAAGTTTTCTGTCACTATTTCTTCAAATAGGTTTTCTATATCTTCCTCTCTCTCTTCTTCTGGCACCCCTATAATTCTGATGTTGGTACGCTTAAAGTTGTCCCAGAGACTCCTTACACTATCTTCATATTTTTGGATTCTTTTTTCTTTTTGCTTTTCCAGCTGGATGTTTTTGCTTCTTCATATTTCAACTCCTTGACTTGATTCTTATAATCCTCTAGTCTGCTATTGGATCTCTGTATATTATTCTTTATTTCAGTCAGTGTATGCTTAATTTCTAGCTGGTCCTTTTCATATCCTTGAGAGTCTCACTAAATTTATTAGCAGTCTCTAGAACATTCTTGAAAAGCCTTATAACCATGGTTTTGAACTCTATATCCAGTCATTTGCTTTCCTCCATTTCTGTTATTTGTGACCTGTTTCTTTGTCTCTGCATTTTGGCTGTTTCCCTGCATTGACAGATTTAATCAGCTGTGTCTATGGTGGGAGAACTTCTATGCTGGAGACACCCTTATGAGGCAAGACTTGCTTCAGTGGGGCTTTGGTGCCCACTAAGTCTGCCCCCTGAGTGCGTCCCTTATGAGTCTGAGGAGTTGTAGACTGGGTGGTCCCTTTCTGACTACTGGTTAGACAGTCTCTTGGAACTCCAAGGAGGTACTATTTTAGCTTCTACCTGGGGTTTCCCAGCTTTTTATGTGCAAAAGCCTCCGCACACAGCTTGGGTGGGGCAGGTCTCGGGGAGTCTGCAGGGCGGAGCAACCAGCTATGGCTGATTCTCAGCCCTGCCCTGAGAAACACCGGGTCTCAAGCCGCTCTGGAATTCCTCCCAATGCCAGATGGTGCCAGACAGTCAAGCTCCTCCCCGTATGATTCTGAGTCCCCAGAAACTCGCCTGGACCTGGAGTTCAGAGCCGTCGGGAACTTGTGCCTCCCTCCGGTATGAAATGCTGCCAGCCCTTTCTGTGAGCCCCTTCGCACGCACCTCCATACCTCTGCACTTTATTTCCGCACCTCTTGTGCATCTCAATCTTTCTAGTTATAGAATTTCCACTCAGCCAGCCTTCCTGTGGGTCTGGATGGTGTCCGTTTTTTCTTTGCATTGGGGTTTTGAAATAGTTGTGCCCAGCAGCAATTCCGGTGTTCGCCTATGCTGCCATCTTGGTTTCTCCCTTGAGCTTGTGTCTTTCAGCAGCTTCCATGTTTTCTTTGCCCTGAGATAACCTCAATTTCAATAGCTCAGAATTCAATGGAACTTATCTTTGTACAAAGATAAATAAATATTCATCATTCTTTTTTCTTTTTCTTTTAATCCTCACTGGAGGATATTTTTCCATTGATTTTTTTTTTTTTTTTTTTTTTTTTTTTTTTTTTTTTTTTTTTTTTTTTTTTTTTTTTTTTTTTTTTTTTTAGAGAGGGTAGAAGAGAGAGAGAAAGACAGAAACATCCATGTGAGAGAAAGAGGGAGACATTGATTGGCTGCCTCCTGTATGTGCCCTGACCAAGGCCCAGGCCGAGGAGGAGCCTGCAACTGAGGTACATGCTTTTGACAGGAATTCAGTCCAGGACCCTTTAGTCTGCAGGCCAACGCTCTAGCCACTGAGCCAAACCAGCTAGAGCTCAATCATTCCTTTCTGATAAGTTGCCAGAAGAGATCAATGGGAGAAAAAGAAGGGACACATGTAACACTTTACAATAAAGATAATTTTTTTAGGAAGGTCAAGGGGAAAAAAATGGAGACTTATTTAACACTTTT
>PVJC01045570.1:0-13651 GCA_004026665.1 Murina feae | reverse complement strand
CTTCCCTCCATCCATCCCTCTCTCCCTCCCTTCATCCATCCATCCATCCCTCCATCCATCCATTCTTCCCTCCATCCATCCATTCTTCCCTCCCCCCATCCATCCATCTACCTACCTCCCTACTTACACATTCATCCACCTATCATCCATCCATCCCTCCATCCCTCCCTCCCTCCATCCATCCATCTTTGCATCATCAGTTCATACTATCCACCCATCCATCTTCCAATCCATCACCCAGTCCTACCTCCCCTACCCTCATCATTGGTGCGCTCACCACCTGCCTTCCTGAACATGAGCTATTCAGGAAGTTGGTGCCATCAGCAGCAGAGCCACTGTTCTCGACAAACAGTTCTAGACAGACTCACAGAAGCCAGAGGGTACGAGGAGTACTCACAGCACAACAGGGGACAGCCAAATCTCTAGGGTGCATCCAGCATGTTCTAGGAAGAAGTGCAGATGGGTGGGGGGCTGATTTTGTGTTTTGGGTGGGAAGCAAGGAGGGCAGGTGGGGAAGCAGGATATGTGCAGTTGAAACAGTTGGGGCTTCCTAGCTATAGGATTGCAGCAGCTGACACCAAGGCCTGGGTGTCAGAGGGACAGGGAAAAACTGGATGAAGGGAGAGCGAGGAAGCTCAGGGGCAGGGGCACACTGCATTCTCGGGCCATGATCTCCAGTTACTTCTTTTTTGTTTGTTTTTTAATCCTCACCCCACGATATTTTTCCATTGATTTTTAGGGAAAGTGGAAGAGAGAGGGGACGATAGACACCGATGTGAGAGAAACTCATCCATTGGTTACCTCCTGCACAGCTCCGACCAGGCCCTGGGCTGGGGAGGAGCCTGCAACCAAAATATATGCCCTTGACCGAATCAAACCGGGGACCCTTTGGTCCACAAGCCGACGCTCTATCCACTGAACCACACTGGCTAGGGCTCCAGTGACTTCTAACACTGCGGTCTGCAGGAGAAGGGCAGGGCACTGGGTTAGACCAGGCACGTGGTAGGTGTAAGAAAGCTAAGTCGCGCGCCTGGGGCCTTTCCCAGCTGTCCCGTTATGACAGAGACCTCATCTCACCGAGAGCTAGCCAGGCTCAGGGTTCCTAGTCTCCCCACATTACAGGTGTGAAAACCAAGATGCAGGAGGTAATTGGCAGAACTCAACCTTGACCAGGGGCCCCCCCGCCCCTCAGCCCTGTCCTGGTGATGATCGGCAGTAAGGAAAGGACACTGAGGGGAGAAAGGCAGAGGAAGGGAGCTGGTCCATACTGGCTAGCACCGGCAGAGGCAGGCTCCATGGGTGCTCAGGGCTGAAAACAGGACACGAAGGAGCCAGGTAGACGCCCTCCTGCCATTCTTGAGCTCTGGGTGCAAGCAGCAAAGAAGTGGCAGGACCACTCTTCCTGCCCTGAGGGGTCGGATGGGCAGGGAGGCTGCCCCTAAGAATAAACCAGATTTCCTCATCCCATCAGAAAGCTGCATCCGCCACCTCCTCCAGAACGCTGACTGAGATAGCCTTCCCTCCTCCCCTGCGTCTCTGTAACTTCTCAGCCCACCCTCCCCCAGGCACTGGGAAGCGAGGAATTTTTCCTATTTCACTGGTTCTCTAGTGGGTCATGTCTCTCCCACATCCAAATGGGAGCTCCTGGAGGGGTGGGGGCAGGATTCCCCACCAGACGAGGGACGCTCTGAAGGTAAGAATGGACCTAACCTGTTTGGCTCAGTGGATAGAGCGTCAGCCTGCGGACTCAAGGGTCCCAGGTTTGATTCCGGTCAAGGGCAATGTGCCTTGGCTGCGGGCACATCCCCAGTGGGGAGTGTGTAGGAGGCAGCTGATCAATGTTTCTCTCTATCCCTCTCTTCCTCTCTGTAAAAAACCAATAAAATACATTTAATAATAATAATAAAAAAGAATGGAGCCCTGGCTGGTGTGACTGCGTTGGCTGGAGCGTTGTCCCGTACAGGAAAGGTCATGGGTTGGATTCCAGGTCAGGACACATACTCAGGTTGAGGGTTCGACCCGCGGTCAGGTACATATGGGAGACGACGGATAGATGTTTCTCTCTCACTTTGGTGTTTTTCTTTTTCTCTCTCTCAAATCAATAGCAAACTAACAAGCATATCCTTGGGGGAGGATTTAAAAAGAAAAAGAGAAATTAAATAAAAGTTTAAAAAGGCAAGAATGGAGGCTCCCGAGGGAAGCTGTGGTGACCCCTCTCTTAGACTCCCTGACATGGAGATCCCATGCGTTCTTCTCTTAAAATTTGTTAGTGATTTTAATTTTGTTTAATCCTCACCCGAATAGTGACAATATATTTTCCATCGATTTCCAGAGAGAGTGGAAGGGAGAGATAGAGAGAGGGACAGGGAGGGAATATCGATGTGAGAGAGATACATCAATCGGTTGCCTCCCCCTCGAGCACCGCAACCAACGGGGCCAGGGATTGAACCTGCAACCAGGTACATGCCCTTGACTGGGAGTCGAAACCCCAGCCCACCGCTCTGGCCGGGGAGCAAAGCCAGGTCCCCGCGGTGCTTTAGTCAAGCTCTCCGGGTGCAGGTGGAGACGCCCCGTGAACGGAGTCCTCTGCCAGGTGCCCTCAGCGGGCTTCCAGCTCACACCCGCGCCCAATCCATCCTGACAGAGCACAAACTGCCCTCCTCCCCCCTTCCCCAACTAACTCCCTGTGGCTGGGGGACCCTCCCTACTCTGGAAGCAGGACATCCAGGGGGGCACCAGGCCTCTCCCACTCAACCCCCTCATTCCAAAACTGAGCATCACACTCCACACGCGCGCACACACACACACACACACACACACACTCAACCAGGTAACTGCCTCGGGAGAATAGGAACCTGTCCCTCCGCTCACAGCCCGACCTCTGACTCCACGGGGCGCTCCTCCCAGTTCTCGGAAGAGGAGCCCCATGACCTCTGACCCTCTTCGGGGAGGCAGGTGAGCTCCGAGCTTCTGGGGACTCCGGGGAAGGAGGAGGAGAAAGAAGGGGGCACAGCCCTGGAGGGGGAGGCGTGGTAGGAACAGACCGGTTGGGGGTGCGGAGCCCCCGAGAGAAGGAAGAAAGAGATGAGCCAGCGCGGGGCTGGGGAGAGCCAGGTGGAGAGGCCCACGGGGGGCTGCGAGGAGGAGAATCTGCTGCCGGGAGAGGGGCGGCCCCAGCGGGGCAACTGGAGGAAAGGGCCCTGGGGAGCAGAGAGGACCGAGAGAGAAGTGCAGCCCGGAGAGGCTGGGGCACGAGGAGGCAGTTTGCAGCTAGAGAGCCACGCGGGGCGCCGGGTCCCTCCCACGGGCCCGGGCTCGGGGCCCCCGGCAGCCCGCCCCCCTGGAGCCGGGGCAGAGGTGGGGGGCAGGAGGAGGCAGGCACCCACTGCATCCTGGGCCCTACCCCCCACCCCAGCCTCTCGGACAGTTTCCTTCCAGCCCCCCGCCCCCCGCGCGCCGGGCCACGGGGAGTTAAGCCTCCCCCTCCTCCCGCACCAGCTTTCACACGAACGCGTCCCGGCGGCCGGCAGGAGGGAGAGTCGGGGGCACCAACCCGGCTCCGCGCCCCGGGACAGGGGGAGGCCCTGCCGCTCCGCTCCACCAGCCCCCTCGGCGCCCCCCGCTCCCCCGGCCGCCCGGCCGGCCCCTCACCTCCAGCCTCGGTCATCTTCAGCGTCCGGCGCCTCGGGAAGCCCTCGGGCCCTGGTGCTCGGGCGGGGCCGTCACCCCGGCCGCGGGGGACTCCGGGCGGGCTCGGTCCGCTCCATCCCGGGAGTGGGGTGCGGGTCGTCGAGGGGGGTCCCGAGCCGGAGGGAGGGGCGGGCGGGAGAGGGTTTGCTGCAAGCGGGAGGCGCCGGCGGGGCTGGACCGGGGACCTGATGGGAGGATGCTCCGTGCGTGTGCGTGAGTGTGCGCGCGTGTGTGTCCGTGTGTGCAGCGTGTGTGAGCGGGGAGAGGAGGGGAGGGGAGGGCGGAGGGGGAGGGGGAGCGAGCGAGCGCCGCCTCCCCGCCCCCAGGCCCCCGGGCGCGGCCCCTCCCCCGCCGGCAGGCCGTTGCGCGGCGCGTCGCGGCGGCGGGGTCTCGGGGGTCCCCCGGAAGGAAGGGGCGCTGCGGGGCGCGCGGCGGGGAGGGGGGCGCCGGGAGACAAAGAGCGGGCGGGGCGGGGCGCAGGCGGCGCGGAGGGCGGAGGCGGCGGGCGCGCGGCTCGGACTTGGCGCTACTTCCCGGCCCGCGGAGCCGGGGCGAGGAGTCGGGGCCGGGGCAGCTCGCGCTCGGCACCCCCGGGGCTGCGCCTCCTGCGCGGGCTCCGTCCCCCTAACGCACCTCCGCCGCGTGGCCGTTGGCGCCGAGGCCCGAAGGGACCGCGGGGAGCGGGACCGACCCGCCCCCCGGCCGTGGGCTCGCGGCGCAGCCGGGGGGAGGGCGCCGAGGGGGAGGCCGGGTTCTGGGGGGGGCGGGGGGGCCTCCGCGCTGGGAGAGCGCACGGGTGGGGGTGCGGGGCGCTGGGCCCGCCGGGAGGCGGGGTGAGGAAGGGGGCGGAGGTGATCCGGAAGGATTCCCGGAGGAGGTGACTTGGTGGGGACTCCTGCGGGCCTGGCCGGGGTGGCCGCGCTCAGGGGGCCGGGTGAGAGGCGGAGCGAGGCTGCAGGGCTGGAGGTGACGGGTGGACACGGGGCTTGCACTAGCCTCCGCGGCTGGGGGGGAGGGGGAGTCGCAGGAGGGAGGGCTCGGGCTTGCATTTTGGGAAGAACCCTGGCTCCTCCGTGGCGTCTGGTCGGGAGAGGGCAGCCCGAAGGCAGGGACACCCCGGATGGCAGTGGGCATGGAGATCAAAGACCGAGCTGCAACTGCTCAGCATGTAGCAGGGACGAGATGGACAGCATTTGGGCCCTGGCCGGCGCTGAGGGAGGAGGGGTCTAGGATGCCTGCAGGGCTTGGCCCTGGAGCTGGCAGGGGTGAGGGGATGAGAGGGATGAGATCAGACTTGGACCTGGTGAGCTGGAGGTGGAGGCAGGCCAGCCGAGGGGAGATAATGTACAAGTCAACAGCTAGCTACTCTACCGCGCTGGCTTGGGAGTGCCAGGCACTGCACTAAGCACTTTTCTCAGATTAAAAATGAGGCAGGTGTTCCTATGACTCGCCATCGAAAGAGGAGAAAACAGGGGCTTCGAAGAATGGAAGTGGCTTGTTTAAGAGCAGGAGGTGAGGTCCAGACCTCAGGGGAGAGGGGTGTGGTCTGTAGGAACAGAGTCCCCCCCCCCCCCCAATGGCCAGTGTCTCTGCCATCTCAAGTCTGAGGGGCGGTGAAAGGTGGCCTGTTGAGCCGGGATGGTCTTGGTGAGGACAAAATCGATACTTCAGGGGCTAAAGGAGATCTGCAGGAGTTTGGGGGAGTCTCTGGCAGCCATGGGGTGCTGGCTGGCTCGTGATGGGGGAGGTGGTGGTGACTTTGGTGACAGCCTATGCAGGCATCTGGTGAGATCGGGTGGGAGGCTGGAGTGGGGAGATTGATTACATGGCCCCTGTAGGGGATGGGTATGTCGTGTCAGTGCCGGGGGTGAGGAGCAGGTTCTGTGGGAGGGTGTCTGCTAGACCATGGGACCTGGGTGGACCCCTATTCCTAGTGATGCCTACGCTTCTGGGAGTTAAGAAAACCGTTATTTGATTTCCCTCCCCAATGGCAAGTGTTGTAGTTGCCCCAAAACTACCCAACCTCCTAAAGCCTGGGCAGGTGACAGGGCGGGCTGAGGAAATAAGCCTCATGTAGGCCTGCCCATAGCCTCTTGGCACACAGCCCCAAACATGGATGTAGCTCATGGGCAAGTCACATCTCGGGCCTTCGAGACTCTCAGTAAAGCCACCCACAGCACCCTCAGCCACACACCACACTCAGGCTTAGACATGGTGGCGGGGGGGCTACTTGGCACACCTTTTGGAACATACAATGTGCAGGCCCCTCCCCTAACACTCAGGACAGAGGAGGAGCAGGACCCCACCCTGGATGCTCAACCCGTCAGACAGCAGAAGCCCTCATAACCCCCACGCCCCCCTCCCCACTCAGGGAGGGCCAGCCGCTTCACTTCTTGGCTGTGTCCTGAGCAGGGCCTCAGTGACCTCTAACTCTGGAGCCAGCACCTATGACCTTGTGGTTTGATCCTGGGGTTCAGCCACCTAGATATCTTGCCAAGAGTCCCAAGAACGATCCACTTGGCAATGCCTTGGGAGGCACGGTCATCGGCCCCAGGTTTCCAGGTGGCCCTCGGGTGGGTGGCAGGACTGGGTGGGCCCTGTGTGGCCCTCAGGTGAACTAGGATGTTTGAGAACGCAAGCTGTGGGAAGCGAGAATTTGGCTCGACATGAGTGAAACGTGATGGAGCCATCCGCAAGGGTGCCTCGGGAGCAGACTGCCACTGAGGCCACCCACCTCGGTGTTGTTCCGGACCCAGCAAGGCGACCTTGAAGGGCCCTGATGTTGGAACGAACTTCCATTCCTTAGGGCAAAGGGAAATATGAGAATCTCCTTGGGGGGGGTTCAGGCCACTGAACACAAGTGCCTTGTGCTTTAGTTTTCACACATACACACACCAGTGGCCCGAGCAGGGAGGGGCTGCTGCTGGAAATGGCCACAAGTCTGGGCCCTCTCCCCCCTGCTCTCACCTCTGGGACTTCACCAAGGTTGGTCCCTGGAACCCTGGTATTTGGAGTCCCAGGCCCATTCATATTAGAGCTGGTGAGTTAGCAACCAGACCTGCTGGCACAGAGCAGGGGGCTTAGGCTATTTAAGGCCTCTCCAGTGGGTCCCCAGAGGGGTTCTCTAGGACCCTGGGGTCAAAACTGCTCTGACATGTCACCTCCCACCCCCAGCTGCCACCTCTTGGAAACCTCAGATTCTTCAGGGTGACCTGTGAGAGTAGGGGCTGGGTATCCCCATCAGGTTAGAGGATTTCTCCAGGGAGGGACTTGGGGTTCATCTTACCCTATCTAACCCACCCTGGAATTCCATCAGCGCCTTGTAAAGAGGAACAGGATGCACCTAAGGAACTCTCTAGAAACCCAGCATGGGTGCTGATGGGGGCAATAGTAGCAGAGGGAGTGCCTGGGAACCAGGGCCTTCCTTAGAAAGGTACTTGGGGACAGAGAAGCACTGGGAGGGGGAGGAGACCACTGGGCAAGACTGGCATCCCTGTCCCCCTCCGTCACCCTCCCACGAATCAAGAAACCAGGCAGCAAGGCTCTGGGGGCTGCGTTTATGGGGACGACCTGACAGAGGGCATGGTCCGTACAAAACCGGAAACAATACATACATATATATATTATATACAGAGACGCAGTCCTGCAGAGGGCGGGATGGGGACGACACTGGCCAGAGAAACCTGCCTGGCCCCGCCCCCTCCATCTGCCAGGGCGTAGGTGAAGTGCATGGGCCGGCACCGAGACAGCCAGCTCTTTCAGGGGTAGGGAAACGTCTGGAGACAGGGAGGGGAGAGGGAAGAAATACTGATAGATGGCATGGTCTATTTATACGGGATGAAGAGAAGCCAGAAACCCAGGCTGGGGCAGGGGCATCAGGGAGGGGCAAAATGAGAGATGGATTCTGAAAGGGGAGGGGGACCTGAGAGGGTCCTCACCTCCCTTGGTCCAAGCCCCAATTTGGGGTTAAAGTGAGGAAACGAGTCAATTTCACTTAGAAAGCAGGCTGTCAGCAGGGCAGCCCTGGTCTCCAAAAAGTTTAGTAAAAGGTTGCCCTCCAGTCCAGACATCGGAAGGGTGTGGTGTGGGCGGGAGAGGCTGAATCTCTGGTGAGTGCAAGGCGTCCATGTGTGGCCCTGGGCTGGGCAGGGCCTGGCTCTCGGCAAGAAATGTTTCTCTTGCCTGAGACCAGGTCTCTGCAGCCAGCCCCCTAAGCTGACTTCCTCTCATCCCCAGGATTCCCAGGGTTGGTCAGGAACCGACCGAGAGGCCACAGAACAGTTCCAGGAAGAGGTTATGGCTATTTGGCACCAGGGAAGGGCAGGTGGGAGGCACAAGGAGAAACTGAGGGCTTCTGCCCCCTTTCCCTACTCTTGCTCCCCTTTTCCTGAAGGACACATGAGACATCAGTGCAGGGCCAGGCCCAGCCTCCAGGCTCTGGGGTGGACTCAGCCCCTCCTGGGAGGGCAAACAGGAATGGAGAAGGTGTGGAGGCAACCCCTTCCAGTAGGAGGATCAGAATGAAACAGACAGCACAAGGAGGGGGGAGGGGGAGGGCCAAGAAGGTAGAATCTCAAGTCAAGGAGCCCTGTGGGCAGGGAGCAGCCTCCAGGTGGTGAAATGCTGGGGGAGCCCTCAGCCCCATTCCAGTCCAGAGACAAAGGCTGGAGGCTGTAAAGTCTGGCAGTTTGGTCTGCAGATCCTGTGTCCGTCCACCACCCAGGCCGGCCCTCAGCATCCCTCGGCCTCTGTGCCTCAGCCCCACGAAGTAAGAAGGAGGCCATCCTTCCAGCCACCTGTCTGCCCGGGGCCACCAGAAATGGGGCCTGTGCTATGGGCCCGCTGGTCCCTGAAGCTGGGGGAGGTGGGGCAGAGGGGTGGGGGAGTCGGGGCACCTGTCCCCAGGCTGGTAGTGGGTGGGGTGAAATATTGAGGACGGGAGGGAGGACAGTGGGAGGGGTTAGTTATTGTCTGGTCAAGGAAAGATTCCTGCTAAGTAGAATTGGAATTCCTCAGTGTTTGCAGGTTTCCTTCCAGTTCTGAGATCTGGAAAACAAAAGGGGAGCGGGGGTCAGGCCTGGGTACTCGGCATGGACCCCACTCCTTGTGTCCACTGGTGGGACATGGCCCTGAGCTCTCAGCCAGCAGCATGACTGAGGTCCCGAGTGGGTGCCAGATGGGGGCTTCCCTGCCATGACCTCCCCCAGGGCACCCTGGGCCTACCTTGTCCAGGAGCTTATCCATCTCCTCCTTCCTAGCCAGCTCCGACTCTTCCAGAACCCGGCGCTGTGCCGTCTCCTTTTTCAGGAACTCGATCTCCCTGGTGGTCAGCGGGGGACAGATGGTGGGTAAGGGCGTGTGGCCTGGCTGCCACCCAGGAGGTGTCAGGGTTCTCAGTCCTATCCTCCGCTCTGCTCTCAGGTCAGGGAGGCCCAGGTGTTCCCAAAGCCTCTGGGGTCTGGTCGTCATTCCAGCCCCGGTACCCGCCACCACGGGCTCCCCAACTTCTATGCTCCTCACCTCCCTACTCAGCTGGGGATGGGGAATGACTGCAAGCCAGGCCCCTCAGTGCCCCCCAGCCCCGGGCCACGTACTTCTGCTGGTAGTCCTTGATGAGGCGCTTGGCCTTGCTGTACTTGCGCTCCAGGGCCTGGTACTGGGCCTGGGTCTCCCGCAGGTGCTCGTCCACAGCTTGGCACAGACTCTGGGCCTCGCCCCAGTAGCCCTCCAGCTTCTCCATGCGCTCCTTGTTCTCTTCCACGCTCTGCTCCAGCTGGGCCTTTTCCACCCGCCACCGCCCCTTCTCCTGCTCCAGGCTCTGCAGCTGAGAGAAGGACGGCCCTGGGTTGGTGGGAGCCCAGGAGCACCCCTATCTTTCACTGAGCCAGAACCTCTGGATGATCCTGCAGGTATGGAGCCCACCGCCCCTAACTACTGACTCTTACTTCGCTGAACCTGAGACCTGAAACCGTAGAAGATGTGGGACCTGCCTCAGAGCTCCCAGCTGGAGACCCTGACAGTGCGCCACACTCCCGCTCCCACAAGGCAGGGGCTGGGCTAGTCCCCGATTAGCTCTGTGACTTAGGGCAAGGCAACTTCTGTGTTAGGTCTCAGTCTTCTGATCTGTAAAATAGGAGTGATGTCTGCCTTGCCACGCTCACAACGGCCACAGTGAGGTAGCAGATGTGAGTGTAGCGCAGGGAAAAGTCGCCACTACATCTGCCCCCTGGGCGCTCTGGCCTACTGACCAGTCCCTGCTTCTGTGGTCCTTGAACAGTCCTGGCCCCTCTCCCAGCTCGCAGGCTGCGCAGCGCAGACCTCCCGGCCCCAACAGCTCAGTCTGGAGCCTCTGTTCTCTCTCACCTCCCACACCGCACTGTGCGCTCAGAGCCGAGTCCTGAGCTCCCGCCCAACATCACTTCCAACTCCTCACACACCAGGCCCCCGCTCCGAACCCACTCACCCACGCACCCAAAGGTGCAGCCCACCTCTGTGCAGAGATGCCACCCTCTCTCACTGTCACCCAGTGCTCAGCCTCAAGCCCCTGCCTGCCCCTCCAACCTTGTTGGCTACAACTGTCACTTGCTCTCCATGCCCCAGCCACAGGCCTTCCTGCAGATCCTCAGGTTGCCACGCTCCTCCTGGCACACAGCGTTTGCCCCTGCTGTTCCCTCTGCCTGACTGTTCCCACCTCCCCTCCCCCCGCCTCATCATTTCCCACTAGCTCACCCTTGGGTTCTCTGCTCCGAGTGTCACCTCCCCAGGGAAGTTTCTTGGAGTACCTCCAAGAGCACAGCCCACCCCATCAGGGCCTGCTGCTCTTAGGAGCTCAGTAACCCTGTCCTCTCCCACAAAAGCCCATGTCAGTCTGTAACGATACAGTCACTGGTGTGCGGACTCGGAGCTGCACAAGGGCAAGGACCACACGTGCTTCTGCCTGTCACAGGGACTGGCACAGTGCGGCACCCAGGAGGCAGCCAGCAGATGTTCACTGATTGAAAGCATGAACAGACCTTTGACTTGCCCTGCCCTTCAATGCTCTGCACCCTCCCAGGAACCTGGCCCGCCATCTCCACCTCAGAAACGCAGCTCCAACCCAGCCTTCCCTGCCGCACCCTCTGCCATACGCTGGGCAGCCCCGGCCTGCACCCAGCCTCCAAGTCCTGCCCACCTACCCTGGTGTCCTCCCACTTCACAGGCAGCGATCGTCCTCCTTATGGCCCCCGTATGGCCACAGGTCCAAGGCTGGAGTCCTCAGGGGGAAGTCAGGACACTGCAGCCACGCCCACCCTGGCAGCCAGCTCTGCTCCTGCATCTCCCACAGGAACGGCTGCTACAGCCCACGGCCCCCTCCAAAGCCAGCCTCCGAGCTCAAGCTTGTCCCCTGCCAGGCACCTAACCCCCCTCAGGCTCAGCTTCACACTCTCCTTTCTCCATGCGGAGGGTATAAACCCACACGGGGGCTGCGCACATGTGTACCCCCGCTTCTCCCCACTACACGGAAAGCCCCACGGGAGCTGGAACTCCTAATGTGCTGGCCCAGCAGGGGCCCAATACAAGTTTTCACCTGAAGCCTGTGCATCTCCATGCCTGCGCGAGTCAGCACGCGACATGTTTGTGTGGGTGTCTGTGCGCGGTGCGTACGTGTGACTGTGGATGTTGTGTGTCACCATCTGGGAGTGTCAGCATCAGCACCTCGTGAGAAGGCGCATGTCCTGTGACACTCTTCCTGCGCGATGGCCGTGCCTGTGCCTTAGATCAGAGCAAGGCAGAGGGAGTCTACACATCCAGGGCGATGCACATGGGAAGCGTAAGTCCAGCATCTCTGTGCGCTGTCTGCACAGAGTAGGTGTCTGGTGAATGGCTCTGTGGGTATGTGCCTGGGGTCCAGGCTGGCTTGGCCTGTGAGTATCTTCGGGCAGGATGCCTGTATCACTGCCCTGTATTAGAGGGCTCCTATGGGATAGCATGGACATGAAGACATCTAGAATGTAAGTCAGTGTGCTTTGAGAGAACAGCAAATTATATAACCTTTTACTGAGCACCTATGATGTGTCAGACACTGCGCTGAGGACTTTCCATGGATTATCTCAATCCTCACAAGGATCCTATGGTATTGGCACTATTATTAGCCCATTTTATAGATGAGAAGACTGAGGCACTGAGCAGCAAGTGAATGGTGGGCAGACGGGTCCAGAGCTCGAGTTCTTTACACTGCCCTCCCTAGCCTAGAGACAGTTTGCCCTATACATGCTTGCTGGTAGAGGCTGGTAGGCAAGTGTCTGTGCAGGTGTGAAGGTGGGGATCATCCCTCCAGCCCTCAGACGCTGTTCCTCCCCCCTCCACACATTCTCCTCACCTTTCTTTTCAGCTGCTGGATCTCAGCCTCAGTCACAGCATGCTTGATCTGGAGCTGCGGGGGAGAGGGGCAGGTGCTCAGTTCCCGGAGGGTTAACAGAGCTGCAGGTGGAATGCTGGCCCACCTTACCCTCTCCCGCTCCCCACCCCGGGGCCCCCTCCTCCCACCTCCTTGAACTTGTGCACCAGCTTCTCGGGCTCCATGTCCACAGGGGACAAGGCATCCTCGTTCTCTGCCAACTCGAACACCTCGATGGCCATCTCGCCACCTGGGAACGTGGGGCTCAGCTCCTCATCCTCGTCAGTGGCGTACTCTCCGGTCTGCGAAGGAGAGAGGTGGCCACACACCCTGCCCATCGCAGCCTCCCTCAGGCCTGACAAGCCGGGGCTTCGACCCCCATAGTCAGCCCATGTCAAGCTGGGAGCCCCTTAGGGGTTTGGTTCACGTTACCCCCATCAGACTGGGCCATACCAGGGCCATGGTTTGTGTCCTCCCTGAAGGCACGGACAATTCCTGTTTCTAGGGGTCCCCTGAGGTCTGGAGCTGTCTCCTTCCTCAGATTATGTCCCCTGGGGTCAGGGGCTCCCCTAGGACAGGGAATGGTGCTGTGGGCTTCCTCACAAGGCCTAGGGAAGCGGTGGAGGCAGAGGATGTCTGTAAAGCTCCTTCCAGCCACCAGGGGGCGATGCCGCCGGCAGCCAGGCCAGGGCTCCCTACCTCCTCATCGTCCTCCCCGTACTGGGCGTATCTCTGCTCCATCATCTCTCGCTGCCACCGCTCCTGCTCCAGGGTCTGCTGGATTAGCTGAGCCACCTCACTCTGCTCACCGGGCCGCTCCCGGCCAATCATAAACCTGCAGGGACACCAGTGTCACTCCTTCTGCCTCAGTCCTCAGCTGGGTTAGCGGCACCATCCTCCCCGCTGGTGCTCCTCTCTCCACACCCAGGCCCTCCCAGGGGAGGTGAAATGAGAGGGCCGAGTCCAGAGGCTGCAGAACGTTAATAATGAATGGGGGAGCCAGGGGCCCTCATTGAGTTTCCTTCCCAGGGGAGGCAACGGCCCGCTGGCCAGTTTTGGGGGAGGGGTGATGCCAGCCAAACTTCAGTCTGGGCTGCAGGCGACGTGAGCTCAGGAGCTGCCAGTGTAGGGGTTCTGACCTCACCACGTGGGAGGAAACGAGCGCAGGGGCTGTGGAGGGCTCTTGCCCAGGCTCCACGGCCCTGAGCTTCAGGAAGGGGCGGGATGATGGTGACCGGAGATTAGGATGGAGAGGAAATAGTGGAACTTCCAGGCACCAGCCCCTCCTCTCGTGGCCACCCACATCCTGTTTCTCTCCACCACCCTTTCCTGGGGGCAGTGCCCCTCTTGGAGGGGGCAGGGAGTGATCCCTGAACGTTTTGCCAGAGAGAAACACAGGGAGCTTCTAGCCCAAGCCCCTGGATTGACAGGCTCAGGGACCGAAGTGCTCCCAGTCTGCACGGCTTTCCCCCTGTACATCTTGGTTTTCAGTGAATGAGTCTGGACAGGCAGGGGGAGAATGAGGCCAAGAGGCCAGCTTGAGGTGCGGTGGAGAGCCTCTGGAAGCCCGAGAGCTGGTGGCCG